>PVJS01029915.1:0-24451 GCA_004027185.1 Glis glis
GCCACACACACAGGCAGCCCTAGAGCACCCCACTCCTGTATTAGCCACCCCAGAGGCCCAGAAGGCAGCACTGACGTGCTGACATGTGGAATGCGGGTGGGTGGGTGGGTGCGGCCCCAGCAGTGGGTCTGATGGGACCCCAGCACCCACCTCCGCAGGGGAGGCAGTGGGGACAGAGGGGCTTCCGGCAGCAGGCGCTGATGGGCAGTAGGCAGGGGGAACTTCTTGGGGGTGGGGAGCCCGGCTAGAGAGTGAAAGTGCTGGATTCTTCCCATTCTTTCCATTTCTCTGCAGTGACTCAGCGCCGGTTTCCTGTGGCCTGCCCGGAATGTGCTGTGGGCCGCTGCAGGTCTGTTTGCGTCCTGTCCAGAGGTCCCCACCTCCCCCACCACTGCACCCACACCCTCGCTGCCTGCCTTGCCCAGCTCGCCCCAGCCTGGCTCTCTCCTCCAGCGTTCCACAGGGTGAGAAGATCCTGAATCCTGGGGGCCTGTCTCACCTCTGCTGTGTCGCAGTGACCCCACATGGGGAAGCTGAAGGGGCAGACAGGGTGACCTCTCCCTGGGCCTTGGGCTCCCCACACTTGTCTAGCCCTTGACCCTTTCCCTCCTGGGGGGTGGTGCAAGAAGGAGGTCAGGGCTGCAAGTCAGGGGGCTGTGCCCACCCGACTGACCAGGTGACCCGAGGTGGCTGGGATAGCCCTGGAAGTGATCTGGGCTCCAGAACTGTCTGTGTGAGAGCACGGGCAGCAAGGGTGCCTGCCCTGCAGGTGCTCACAGCCCAGCGCCCGCCTGCAAACAGGTGTGCACACAGGCGCCTTGCTCCCTGGGCCCTGACCCAGGCTGACCAGCCACTAGAGCACTTGGGGAAGTCCTCCAGGCCTGACTGGGCCCTCCCACTGCTAGGCCTGGGAGCACCGAGCACCAGCACCTCCTGCAGGAAGTGCTTGGGGGCTCAGCTTGGGGGGGCAGTAGAGGCTTTTAAGGTGAGCTGGTCAAGAGCTCAGGCGTTGTAGCTGGACGTGGTGGTGCACGCTTGTAATCCCAGTACTTTGGGAGGCGGAGACCGGAGGATCCAGGTTCGCGGCCAGCCTCAGCGCTCTCTCTCTCTCTCTCTCTACCTACTTAGTGAGGCCCTCCGCAACTTCGTGAGACCTGGTTTCAAAATAAAGCATAAAAAAATAGGGCCGGGGGTGTAGCGCGGAGGTAGAATGCCCCTGCGTTCAATCCCCCGTACCGTAAAAAAAAAAAAAAAAAAGAGTTCAGGCGTCGTTAGCTGGGCATGGTGGCACACGCCTGCGATCCCAGCACTTGGGAGGCTGAGACAAGAGAATCACAGGTTCTAGCCCAGCCTCAGCAACTTAGTGAGGCCCTCAGCAATGTAATGAGACCCTGTTTCAAAATAAAAAATAAAAAAGGCTGGGAGTGTAGCTTAGAGGTAGACCCAGCACCACACACACACACACACACACACACACACACACACACACACTAGAGGCCAGCTCAGCTTCTGGGCTGGCCTGGAGCCTCCCCCGCTGCCCCTGCCCATTCCCAGGAATAGGGAAGTGGCTTGCGGTTGGAACAGAGTCCAGCCACTTCTGAACGATGCCCTGCCCAGGCCTGCCTCGTAGCCCCAGGGTCAGGGTGGGCTGGGGAACCCTGGTCACAAATGGGGACCAGGCAAGGCTGCTCCCCAGCCTCAGTGGGCCCCTCTGGACTTCCCTAGACTGGGTCCTGGCTCAGAACTCCAGCAGCCCTGCACCCTGCCTCCTTCAGCCACCTGCGGTCCTCTTGGCCCCATCACCCAGCCCTCAGAACATGATGAGACAGGAAGGGCCTGGAGGGGCACAGGCTTATGGGGGCTCAAGAAAAGCAGAAAGTTGGATGCGATGGTGCACACCTATAATCCCAGCACTTGAGAGACGGGGACGGGAGGATCATAAATTTGAGGTTAGCCTCCACAACTTAGCGAGACCCTCAGCAACTTAGTGAGACCCTGTTTCAAAATAAAAAAATGAAATAGGGCTGGGGGTGTAGCTCAGTGATAGAGTGCCCCTGGGTTCAATCCCCAGCACCACAAAAAATAAAAATAAAGAAACCAGGCTTGGTGGTGCACCCCTGTAATCTCAGTACTTGAGAGACTGAGATAGGAGGATCACAGGTTCAAAGACAGTCTCAGCAACACAGTGAGACTCTCAGCAACCTATTGAGACCCTGTTTCAAAACAAAAATATAATAAAGGGCTGGGGGTGTAGCTCAGAGGTAGAATACCCCTGGGTTCAATCCTCAGTACCCCCCCCAAAAAAACCCCAAAACAAGCAGGAGCTGTCCAGGAAGGACTGTCCAGGAAGGGTGGCAGGCCCTTCCCCTCTGCAGGCCTCAGCACACCCTAGGCACTGACGTCCTCAATGGGTACGTACCCTTCTCAGGCTGAAGGCCCTGGAGCCCCTCTCTGCTCTTGCTACATCCTGGGATCCAAATGCCCTTGGTGCCTCTTAGTGCCCAGCCTAGGCCGGTCCTGGGGACCCTCCCAGGAGCCAGATCTGGGCCTTGCCGGCAAAGGCGGGGAGGGTGACAGAAGACTCTGCGCAGAGCCGCGGGACACAGCCTGCGGGGAGCACCAGCTTTGTGGGCTGGTCCCACACACCTGCCCTGGCCTGGCCCGGCTCCACATCCAGGCTGTGGCTGCCAGGATCCAGCTCTTGCCAGCAGGCCGGAGAGGACAGGGCAGAGCAGCCTCGTGGGTGAGCATGCACCTGCAGGTGCTGAGCGCCACGAGAACAGGCTGGGGCCATTCTGTGCTTTCTCCATGAACAGAACTCTGGGGCATATCAGATCTTCCTGGGAAGCCCCCACAGCCCCCACCATGCCAGGCCTATTTCTGAGCCATTAAAGGAGAAGATTCACAGGCCCTGGGTGCCCAGGCTTGCCAGCCCCGAGCTATGTGGGGTTGCCCAAGGCCAGCAGGGAGGGACAGATCAAGCTTAAAGCTGTCATCGGTCCTGCCTGCTTCTGTCCAAGACGACCGGTTCTTGGGCAGAGTTCATGCTCTGCCAGCAACACTCCTGTCTTAGTGCTCCATGAGGCCAACTGCCACCCACAGGCTCATCCTGCCCCCTGAAGTCTCTGCTTCTGCAAAAGCCACGGTTCTCTCTGCCCCTCCCTCACACACGGGGGTGACAGCAGTGCCACAGGGCTGACATGGGGCACATGATTGTGCTGAGCCTGGACAGGTATGCAGCAAGGCCAAAATCATGCCCCTAGCCCATATTTGGTATTTGTTTTTGTTTTTTTATTATACTGAGAATTGAACCCAGGAGCATTCTACCTTCAAGCCACACCCTCAGCCCTATTTTATTTTTTATTTTGAAACAGAGTCTCACTAAGTTGCGGAGGACCTCACTAAGTCGCTGAGGCTGGCCTCGAACCTGTGATCCTCCAGTCTCAGCCTCCCAAGTACTGTGATTACAAGTGTGGGCCACCACACCCAGCTCCTAGCCCATATTTGGGGGCATGTTTGCTGACCCAGGCCCCTGGGGATCATCCATGGGGTGTCCCTGTCCCCTCACACCCAGCTGTGGCTCACTGGCCTTGATGGTCTCCCCAGAGGTGACTGGGGCATGTTGGCACCCCCAGGCCAACTCACCCTAGGGAGCCCCTGGAACTCTGGATGCAGTTCTGGGGTCTGCACCTCCATGGCCACATCTGTGAGGCGCCGACTGTGGGGAAGCACTTCACAGGCTTCTCACAGCTCCTCACAGTCCCACAGGGCCACCAGAGGCCCCACTCTATGGATGGGAGACTGAGGCTGGGAGGGGCCGGGACTCAGGGCTGCTCCAGGGTGGGTCAGTGGCCGGGCGAGGCCTTGGCCTGGGGCAGTGTGGCTGCAGCTCTCCAGGCTAGCAGACCCAGTGGGGATGGGTGGGCTGCCGCTGCCGTGCCCACCGCCATCACTGCCCCCAGGCCCACCAGAAGAGACCACGCCGGTGGGACCTGGAACGCACCGCGCTATGCTGAAGCCCTCTGCTCGGTTTTTCGGTTTTTGGGTTTTTGACTTTTGCTGCCAAGAGTCCGGCGGTCGAGGCCAGGTGGCTGTGCCCACACGTGGGTCCAGGCTCCAGGTGGCTTGTGGGTGAGCGTGCCTCGATGGCAGCAGCAGGCATGCCAAGAGGAGGCCACAGCCTGCAGCCCAGGGCGGGCCCCAGCTAGGCAGGGAGACAGCGCCTGTCAGCCTCGGGGACAGTGCTGGGCCAGAGTTCACCCCCCCACACACCGCGGGGACGCCCTGGTGAATCTTGCACAATGCTGGCCTGGCCCTGCTGACTCTTCTCCCCATCGATGGGAGGCCGTGCCAAGGAGTGTGGAGGCAGGAGGGGAAAGGGTGCCACCTGCCCTGCCCTGCCCTGCTCTGGGAGTGCTCCTCCCAGCCAGCATCGCCCGGTCGCCATCCCAGTGCCTGCAGCAGGGCCTGAGCCGCGCCGACCCAGCTGGGGTCAGACTGACAGAGCTCCCAGCCTGGGCGGCCAGGGGCCAGGGTGTGGAACTGGTGTCACAGGCAGTGGGCTGCTGGGGGAGGCGTGGAGGGTGGAGCAGAGCTGCAGGACTCAGTGATGAGGGGCCAGTGAGGGGATGCTGGGAAGAGCCCAGGCTGGAAGGCCATCAAAGGTAACCAGGACAGGGCTGGGCAGACCTGTGGGACTCCCAGGGGGGCTGGACACAGATTAAGGGACCCAGACAGATTAAGAAGTGGCATGAGACTGGGGTAGACAGGACTAGGAAAGGAGCAAGAGGGCCCAGGACGGCCTGAGGCCCCAGAAGCGCATCCCCATCTGCCCCCCCTCGGTGATGCCCCAGCTCAGCAGGGCATCTGTGAGTTTATACACATTACGTGTGTGCACGCATATTATTGAGCATGAGCACGTGTGTGTGTTGGAGAGAGACACACATACACACACTGAGTGGGCCCAGGTCCCTTCCATCCCACCAGCCTTTCCTCCCTAATCCAGGGAGGCCAGCCTGGCTCCTGTCACCACGGCAACAGCACAACCCCTCCCACCAGCAGGACATGGTGACCCGGTGGGGCTGGCTAGGCATCTGTCCACTGCAGGGTAGGGACGGCTGTTTCCAGGGCCAGGAACAGACAGGGCCAGGATGGCTCGGGGACTGGGATGGGGAGTGGGGGTGCAGGCCCTCTGGGAGAATCCACCCTGCTCACCCTGGCTCTGAAGCTGCCTGAAGGCCGGCCTGAGCCTTGAGCACCCTGAGCTGGCCTCACGCACCTGCAGGAGCGCCTCAGCTCTTTGACCTGTGGGCCGGACCTGACAGTGGGTCCAGAGCTATTTTAAGGCCCACCGGATGGACTTCCAGGAACCAGGAAAAAAAAAACAGGTGGGGCCTGGTGTCCTGCACTGTGGGGGCTTGGCTGGGTGGTGCTGATCAGACCTGGGGGCCAGGGGTGGCTGGGGCTGTCTCCCTGGGGTCAGAAGCCCTGGGTGCCTGAGATTAGCTTGGCCCCCTTGCACAGGAGGGAAGACCCACCAGAGCCTGTTTGCCAGGCTGAGAAATGGGCTGAGGCTGGCCTGGCTCTGCTGACACTCGCCAGCTATCGAGTGAGGTAGGCAGAGTTAGCTGGGGGTCCTCAGTGCTCCCCACAAAAGTCATGGTGGCCTGGGTGGCTGCACAGGCAGAAGGACCAGGCCCACCACCAGCCCCCTCCTCAGGCTAGATATGGAGTCTGATGTAGGTCCTGATGTTGGCTGGACAGCCCCTGTGGAGTGGGGGGACCAGGGTCCACCCTGACTTTTCACCATTGGTTCGGGGGTCCCCAGTATATGTGCACACACAAATACACACACACACACACACACACACACAGGTAAAACAGCAAATCCATACTATAGTGTTTGGAGAAATGAAGGTCAGAGAGAAATCCCCACCCTAGTAAATGCCCACCATCCTGCTCCCCTCTCCCTCCAGGACCAGCTGTGGACGCCTCCCCTCCTGTGGAGTCCTCTGAAGGCTTCCACAGGGCCAGGTGTGGCAGGAGCCTGCTGGGAGTCTCCAGCCCACCTTCAAAGTGGGGGAAAGGGGCTGTGGGTGGCTGGACACTCTGCCCTATTTGGGGACGCGTTTGGAGCCAATGCGGGAGCTTGGGGAGAAGGGGTGGGATACGCCCCCCAGACCCAAGTCTCCCAAGCCTGACTCTGCCAAGGAGCAGCCAGGATGGGAGCCAGGATCATCCGTGCGCTGAGTGGGGGCCCACAGAGGAGGCACCAGCCCCTCCCAGCTGCTGACCCTGCTGTGAGGGTTTGCATGGCCACCACCTAGACCCAGAGCACTCTTCAGCACCACCCCACCGTCCCCAGCGAAGGTCAAGGGACAGGCGTCAGTGGAGGGACAGTTGATGGTGAAGGAGTGGGAGGCCAGGCTGAGGGAAGCCCCCCTACCCCGTAGGCGTGTGTGCTGGGCCACACTACACGCTCACCGGGAGCACCTGACAATGGTCCCCACGGCCCCACAGGCCCTCAACCCACTCTGGAGACTTGCCTGAGCTGGCAGATGGCCACTCAGTTCCCGAGTCCTGAGTTGCTCTGAGGCCAGCAAGTGACCTTGGACTGAGGTGGGCAACCTGCGGGGTCACAGCACACCACACAGATGAGTCTGGGGCCTGGCCAGGACGCAGAGAAGGGGCACTGGTAGGCTCAGATCCAGACCACGGCTTGTGGACCTGGGCTGCTGGTGCCCTGACCCAGGCTGTCGCTGCAATCGAGGAGGGCCCCCTGATAGAGGGGGGACCACTGCTGGTCGCGGAGGGCAGCCAGCACGGACCCTCGAGGCACAGGTCGCCAACGAGGGGCCTCTGTCCTTGCCAGGCTGCGCGTCCCGAACACGGCCTCCGAGGGGGGTCTCCCCGCACTGGGCCACGTGCGCGCTGGAGCGCGGGTCGCCAGTGACGCACACGCACGGCGTGTGTCACCCCAACGCCCCGGGGATGCGTGGGGGTCCCTTGCGGACTTCCGCCTCTCCTCGGGACCCCACGCTTGTCGCGTTCTGCGCACTCGGGTCGCCCACGCGGGACCCAGCTGGAGGAAGGCGCGCGGCCCGCAGGCAGGGCGGATGACCTTCCTTGGCGGGGCCTAGGGGCGGGGCCGGCAAGCCCCTCCCCACACGCGCGGAGCCATTGGCAGAAGCCCCGGTGTCCTTTCAAAACCCCGGTTCCCATTGGCTGACGCGGCCCCGCCCGGGGTGCCACGGCCACCGCCCGCGCGCGAGGTGCGCGTGCGCGGAGCGAGCGAGCGCGCCGGCGAGACGCAGCACGCCGTGCGCCTCCGCGACGCCACTCCAGCAAGCTAGTCCTGGCGGATCGCGCGCCCCGCCCGCGGCGCGGCCCTCTCCGACCGGGCAGGCGGCGCCGGGCCGTCCCAGCGTCGCCCCGGCGGGCTCCGAGCGCCAGCTCCGCGCGGACCGCGGGCGGAAGGGGGCGTGGCCTCTGCTGGTCCCGCCCCCGCGGAGGGATACGCGCCGCCGCGGCCCAAAACCCCGGGGCGAGGCGGCCGGGGCGTGAGCCGCTCGGCCTGCTGCGCGTCTACGTGGTCTTCTCGCGGTCTGCCTCGCCGAGCGCCGGCCTCGGACCCGCAGGGCCGGTGTGCGGCGCGTCCGCCGGATCCGTCGGGCTGTCTGCGGCCCGGGAGGCCGCCGTCCCGCGTCCGCGCCGGCCGGGCAAGAGGCGACGCCGAGCGCGAGGCCGCCCGCGATGCTGCTCTCCAAGTTCGGCTCCCTGGCGCACCTCTGCGGGCCCGGCGGCGTGGACCATCTCCCGGTGAAGATCCTGCAGCCAGGTATGCGCGCGGGCGCCGGGCGGACGGGCGGGCGGGCGGGTGGTGGCGGGGGCGCCCCGGCTCGCACCCACCCTCCGCACGTCCCTACAGCCAAGGCGGACAAGGAGAGCTTCGAGAAGGTGTACCAGGTGGGAGCCGTGCTGGGCAGCGGCGGCTTCGGCACGGTCTACGCGGGCAGCCGCATCGCCGACGGGCTCCCGGTGAGTGGGGCGCCGGGCGGACCGGGGTGGTCCCGCGCCGCGCGTCTCGGCCCCCCGGGCCTGACCACCCCGCGTCCCCCGCAGGTGGCCGTGAAGCACGTGGTGAAGGAGCGGGTGACCGAGTGGGGCAGCCTGGTAAGTGCGCGGGGCCGGCGGGCGCGGGGCGGGCGCCGCCTCGCCGGGCTTTGTGAGCTGACCGCCGTGTCCCCCAGGGCGGCGCGGCCGTGCCCCTGGAGGTGGTGCTGCTGCGCAAGGTGGGCGCGGCGGGCGGCGCGCGCGGCGTCATCCGCCTGCTGGACTGGTTCGAGCGGCCCGACGGTTTCCTGCTGGTGCTGGAGCGGCCCGAGCCGGCACAGGACCTGTTCGACTTCATCACGGAGCGCGGCGCCCTGGACGAGCCGCTGGCGCGCCGCTTCTTCGCGCAGGTGCTGGCCGCCGTGCGCCACTGCCACAGCTGCGGGGTCGTGCACCGCGACATCAAGGACGAGAACCTGCTGGTGGACCTGCGCTCGGGCGAGCTCAAGCTCATCGACTTCGGCTCGGGCGCGCTGCTCAAGGACACGGTCTACACCGACTTCGACGGTGAGCCGCGTTCCGGCGACTGTTGGGCGGCCGCGCGCCTCGCCGGGCGGGGTGCGGGCGGGGGGCGCCCGGGGGCCGGGGATCGCCGCGGTGCGTGCGTGACGCAGGGCGCCGCCGCCCCCTCCCCGTGCTGGGGCGGCGCTCGCGGGGCTCCCCTGCGTGCGTGCGTGCGTGCGTGCGGAGCGCGGGGGCGCCGCGGCAGAAATCCCCGCATTGCGGAGCGCGGGGAAGCCGGGGCTCCCCGCCGCCGTCCTCCCTCCCTCCCTCCCTCCCTCCCGCTCCTCCTCCCCCTCCCTTCTCCGGGCCCGCAGGCTTGGCGCCAGGCGTGGGCTGGGCGGGACCGAGCGGGAGAGGGCGCAGCGCCCCGTGGCCTCGCGTCGCATCTGTTTGTTGTGAAACCCGAGCTCTGGCTCATGTGACGCGCTCCTCCGCAGCGCAGCGCAGCGGGGCGGGCAGGGGGCGGCCCAGCGCCCTCCCCGCCCATCCCTCCCCTGCAAGGCCCAGCCCGCTGTCGCGCTGGGTTTTTCCAGGGTGGTGGCAGGCTGGATTTCGAGGCTGGGCTGGGCGCTAAGTAGCGGGAGCGCCGGTGCGTCCCTGACCCCGCTTTGTCTTCTCAGGGACCCGGGTGTACAGCCCCCCGGAGTGGATCCGCTACCACCGCTACCATGGACGCTCGGCCACTGTGTGGTCCCTGGGCGTGCTGCTCTACGACATGGTGTGTGGAGACATCCCCTTCGAGCAGGACGAGGAGATCGTGCGCGGCCGCCTGTTCTTCCGGAGGAGGGTCTCCCCAGGTATGCGGTAGTGCGATCTGCGGCAGGGGGCGGAGCTGCGGGGAGCCAGGTCCCTCTTTGACGCTCTTTCTTTTTCCTCCAGAGTGTCAGCAGCTCATTGAGTGGTGTCTGTCCCTGAGGCCCTCGGAGCGGCCTTCCCTGGACCAGATAGCCGCCCACCCCTGGATGCTGGGGGCAGAGGGGGGCGCCCCGGAGAGCTGTGACCTGCAGCTCTGTGCCCTGGACGCCGACGATGGGGCCAGTACCACCTCCAGCAGTGAGAGCTTGTGAGGGCCTGAAACACGGAGAGCCTCTTCTGCCTGGGCTGTCTCCTGCAAAGCAGTGACCTCTGACCCCTGGTGACCTTTGCCCTTGGCACCGGGCCTGTTTCCTTTGCTTTGAGTGCCTTTTTGAACGCTGCTCCGCGGGACTGGATTTTCTCGAGCTCTTCTGTCCAAAGATGGCTCCGGGTAAAGCGAGGTCCCGCCTGCCCTGGGTGGATACTTGAACCAGAGACGTCCCCCAGCCTGCTGCTGCTCCGAGGGAGGCAGCCTTCCCGTCTGACCTGTCCCACTGGAGCATGCTCTCCAGCCTTCCCACAGTGGTCTGGGCACGTCCCTGCACAAGCAATGCAACATGGGCCCTGCGCCCACCCAGCAGGCTGTGTCCACTGCGCCATGTCTGTTATTTATGGTGTGACCCCCTGGAGGGCGCCCTGCCTGCAGGGGCTATTTATTGTTTAATTTATTTGTTGAGGTTACTTCCTCTGAACAGCCTGCCTCCTCCAGGCCCCTGGGGTGGAGGAGGTGGGGGTGGGGCCCATGGACCCTGGTCCTGGTTCCTGTACCTGGAGCAGGTCCCCAGCCCCACCTGTGTAGGAGGAAGACCTTGTACAGTGGCTAATTTAAGGGGAGTGGGTGGCCTGGCCACCATGGGCGCTCTGCCCAGGGGCTGGGTTTAAATTATTGACCTTGTACAGTCTGCTTGCTGGCTCTGAAAGCTGGGGGTGGGGGACAGAGTCTCAAGCCCTTAATTTATTTTAGCAGCCGTGTTTCTGTGACCCCGATGTGAGTAGACATCGGGGATGGGGTTTCTTTCAGTTCACAAGTATGAGATGTCTGGAGATCATATTTTTTATACAGGTATTTCAATTAAATTTTTTTTGTACATAATAGATGTCCTGTGCTTACTGGGCTGGGTGCCTGGGGTGGAGAGGCTGCTGACCGCCATGGCCCTTCCTGGCTTCCTGCAGAGCCCTTGCCCGCTGGGGGCTGGGAGGGGCCAGCTGGCGCTCCTGGTGGTGCTCCTCACCACCCCATTCTCCACGCCAGGGGTGTGGCGGGTTGATGGAGTAGACTTGAGATGGGTGGCCTCTCCGTGGGTTTGGAAGCCAAGCCTGTAAATGGCCCCAAGGGTCCTCCGTGCCTTGACCTCTGGGAGGCCCAGTCGGATGGGAAGTGGAGATGGCTCGGGTATGGATGGGGAGAGGTAGTGGTTCTGAGAGGTTAGGCGTGCAGTGTAGAAGGGCGTTCAGGCACGCAAATGTGTGCAGAGGACATGAGGGGTCAGTGGGGGGCAAGTGCCAAGGCAAGGCAGCCACTGTGGTTGAGCCCTGGCCTGACCCACATGGGGCAAGGAGCTAGGAGCCATGAGCCATGTCTAGGCGTGGAACTGGTCAGGCCCCCTGCCCCCTGCCCTGCTTGGGTCAGACCGACCTTCAGCCTCCCTAACCACCCCCTTCTGGTCTTGGGGGCCTCTGACCACTCTGCCCGCCCTCCTGGCCTGCGCTGACCAGCCAGTCCAGTGAGTCTAGAAAGTGCTACCCTCCGGGTCCTTACCCAGAGGCCCCTGGTACACTGTTCAGGGACACCAGGGAGGAGGCTGGGTGCCCAGGGAAGTGGGGCCATTGCTGGGTTCAAGGGATGCTGAAGCCACGGGCACAGGTGACCAAGAGGTTAGAGGCAGGGGTCAGACCTGTGGGGTGAGTGGACACAAGCTGGGAGAAGCAGGGTGGCTCTGAGGTCAGGCAGAGGATTCGTAGCCCATATGGGAATGTGCCAGGGCTGTGGGCAAGCCCACCCTGCCTGGGCTCCTGGAAAAGAGGGAGTGCAGAGGCTCCTCTCGCCCCACTCACCTGTCCCATGGCCCTCTTTCTCCATTCTGATTGTGGGGCCCAAGAGCCTATAAGCACTCCTGCCCACCTGTCAGCCAGTGCCAGCCCAGCCTGGGACCCTAGGTGCTGCTGTCAGCCCACTCATAGGATGGACACCATGGGCAACCCCCAGCTCTACCAGGCAAGGACTCTCCCCAGGTTGCCCTTGGGCAAACCAAGGCCCAGAGAGTCAGGAACCTTGCCTGGATGTAGGAATATGACTGCCTCCCATCCCCTTACTGGAACTGCTGAGGCGGAGATGGCATGCTAAGGGGTCTTTGGCACAACCCCATTTGACTTGGGGAAACAGGCCTGGCCAGCCCTGGGTCCTTCCTCATCCACCCAACTGCAGCCATCTGCAGAGCTGGGCACAATGACACAGCGGGGGCCCAGGCTGCCGTGGCCTGTGGGGCCTTTTCTGGCCCTGGGGCTCCCCTACCGAGAGATTCCAGAGAAATCTCTGAGGTCCTGGAGACAGGCAGAATTCCAGACTCCAATTCCAGGGCCAGAATGCCCGGAAGAAATGCTGTTAATCGGCTTTCTGGCACTGCGACGAAATACCTGAGATAAAGAAAGGACTTAAAAGGAGTACGGGTTTATTTTGGTCACAGGGTCAGAGGTACCCATGGTATGGCAGGCGTAGGGACTCTGCACTGCCTCCGTCTTTGCCTCATAGGAAGCAAAGAGAGACTGAAAGGGCCAGGGTCCCATGAGCCTCTTAAGGGCATGTCCCAGGGACCTAACTTCCTCTCATTGGACCCCACCTGCCTGTCGCACCGGCTTGATGAAGACTCAGCCTACAACACACGGGCCTCGGGGACCACTTCAGGTCCAGGCCACAGCACGCACCCTTTCCCCGGCCCTCCTGCTGCTATTCTGGCTGCCCCGGGCCATTGCCCTGGTGTGTGGGATCAGGGAAGGATTCAGGTTCTAACATTCCCCACTGTCAGGGTCTGGTGACCCGTGTACTGGGCTGGACTTGAGTCTCTCCTTCTGAGATACTGAGGCCTGACTGACCCCAGAGAGAAGGCCCAGTAAAGCCTGATTCAATTTCTTGAGGCTCCTAAGTGGGATCTGACGGGGGGGGTTCTCGGGCCTCTCCCATCCTGCCCTCCAGCAGCACCCCCTTAGCCACTCAGTCAAGCAGCATTGTGTACCTCCACCACGCTCTCTCCTGCAGGTTTACCCCGCGTGACTGGCTGGGATGAAGCCAGAGGCTCTGCGGGGCGAGGGCTGGGCTAACCGGTGAGTTGTACCAGTTCCCCTGTGCGCAGGACCCCATCGGAGAGGGCAGGCCGTGTCTGTGGGGCCAGGGTCTCGGGTCTGGGATAGTCTGTTGCCACAGGCAGGAGGAACCCCACCCTCCCGGAGGCCAGCATGGTGGGCCTGTGCAGGGCTCTGGGGCTGGGGCAGAGGGGGCAAACGAGGATCATCTGGGGTGCAGACTCAAGCCCCTTCCTGCCTTGTCCAGGGCACAAGGCTCCTGGATTTCTCCCCCCCCTTCGCCCACTGCACCCACTCCCAGGAGACTGCCAGGCCCTGAGCTCTGCCCACACACTGGTGTCTGCTAGGCCTGATCTGTGGCTCTAATTATTCTCTGCTAAGCTAGGTCCTCATCATGACGCGTCTTAGTGTCTTTGGCCAGTTTTGCTGACAATATCTAAAGGCATCCTTTAGAACCATTGGGTCAAGCTGGGCGTGGTGGTGCACGCTTGTAATCCCAGTACTTGGGAGGATGAGACAGGAGGATCGTAGGTTCGCGGCCAGCCTCAGCTACTTACTGAGGCCCTCCGCAACTTAGTGAGACCCTGTTTCAAAATAAAGAATAAAAACTAGGGCTGGGGGTGTAGCTCAGAGGTAGGTTGCCTCTGGGTTCAATCCCCAGTACCTCAAAAAGAAAGAAAGAAAGAACCACTGGGTCAAGTTCTGGAAAACCTCCACCCCTCGGGGGATCCTGGACAGGCTGTGCATGTTCCTGCTCTCTGCGGGCTGAATCACATGGATACTCGGCAGCCCATGACCCATCGCCAGTTTGCCCACAGCCAGGCCCCACACAGGCCATGGGACGGGCCGGGCTGACCGTGCCCCTTGGCCTGCCCCATGCTTCTCAAGGAAGCAAGGCAGGGCTTCGAGGGCAGCTCTTCCCACCACTTGTGAGTGTCCGCCTCTCCTGGCTTCTCACCCACTGGGTCCCAGGCCAGCTGGGCTTCCCATAGAGGGAGGCTGGGACATAAATTTCTGTCTCCAAAACTGACCTCCTGCCGCTGGGGGCAGGAGGAAGATGTTTGGTAAGTTTCTTTCCTCTGAGGCAGCTACAGAAACAGGGAGCCCACCTGTCCACCTGGGCACCCAGACCCCAGCCTGTCCACCTGGGCACCTAGACCTCAGTCCATTCACCTGGGCACCCAGACTCCAGCCCTTCTACCTCAGCAACCAGACCCCAGCCTGTCCCCCTGGGCCTAGGAGCCTTGCTGTCTACCTCAACTGGGAGCCCACCTGTCTGCCTGGACACCCAGACAGCAGCCGGCCCAGGCACCCTGAGTAAGAACAGAACAGCGCCCAGGGGAAGTCCAGCTGTGTGCGGCTCACACCTGGTCGCTCTGGGCCTCTGGGAAGGCTGGGCAGCCCCCTGGCAGGCCATGGAGGTCTGAACAGGCAAGACGGAGGAGCCGGGCACTCGCCCACTCCACCACACGAGGCCTCAGCATCTGGAGTGTCGGGACACCCAGGCCTGTTCACCCCAGCACCACACAGGGCCCCAGAAGGAGCAGGGCTGGGAAGAGGGGCTCGGCTCATGCCTTGACACGCCGGTGGGGGCACTCAGGTCCCTCCACAGGGAGCTGTCAGGGTGGCCAGCATCTGCACGGGGGGCCTGGGGGCTTGGTGAGAGCAATGTCAGGAGCTGCTGGGCCTGAGACCTGGAGCCTGCAGTAGGGAGGGCGTCGGCAGGCCCATCCCTGCCTACAGAGCAAGGGGAAGACAGGAGCCTGGTGCCAGTTCATCCTGACCCTGCTGAGCCTGAGGGGCACAGAGATCAAGGCGAAACCCCAGCCCTGGGATTTCTCAGTGGGTCCTTCCCTTCTGCAGAAACCTCTGGCTGGGGGAGAGGTACCTGAGCACCAGGCCTGAATTCCAGGCTGCCCACTTTCCCAGGCAACCTTGGGAACATCCAAGCTTCATTACACAGCTGACCCCTCAGCCCCATTGCCCCCAGGGTTCCGGCAGCCAGGCCCGGCCAGGCGGGGGGCAGGGCCCACCCCTCCGGCTCTCATCACCACCTTCCTCTGGTCAGGCACCTGCAGGAAACCCCTTCCAGAGGGCCATGCCCCAGCTGTCACCTTGAGGGTGGGTCACCTCTACCCAACCCTGAATCAGCCAAGTGGGGGAAACTGAGGCTCGGGGAGGTCAGGGATGTGCCCAAGGTCATAAGCATCCAAACAGGCTCAGACCTGCAGCTAGAACCCAATCCCCACCTCTGCTGCTGCTGCCACTGCCCGGAGGGTGTCCCAGGCGAAGGCAAGATTGGGACACCAGTGAGAGCTCATGGAGGCTAGCCAGCTGTGACCCGGCCTCTGGTGTCCACTGCCCACCCTTCCGCTGGGAGCCCACCCAGCCCTGCCCAGGCCCAAGCTGCCCACGGGTCCTCCACTGACACAGGCAGGGCCACAGATGGGCAGCCCCGATGCCCTGGAGGGGCCTGCCAGAGAGGAGCTGCCCCTCATGGTGTTCCTTGGGCTCCTCACAAGGACCTCTGTGCAAAGTCACCCCTGCCTGGCCACCCCGGCAACCAGGGGCAACTGAGAGAGGGGAGGTGCTGGCCCCCTAGGCCTCAGGCCAGACCCAGTCAGTGGCTATCTGCAGTATGACCTGGGGCCCTGCCGGCCTGCACGGAGCATTTCTGACAGCTCTGGTCTGCAGGTGCTCAGGGTCCTAGGACCCAGTGACCAGACCAGACTAGGCAGAGCTTTGTGATCCTGGAGGCATCAAGAGGTTTTCTGGGCCCTACTTCCCCATCCCAGGGCCGCACCGAGGGCCAGGGCCTGGAGGCACCCAGATAGAATCAGCTCACACGCACAACTGCCGGCAAAGCCCCCACAGAGGCACCAGCATCCTCGAGCTCCTGACCCCGGCCACCCACCTGCCTGCCATCCACCCTCCCCCTTTCACTCAGGAGACAGCCAGACACCCCACCCTGGGCTCACCCCGCCAGAGGGCGGTGACCAAGACACAGAATGGCATGATAATTGCAGGTGGGACGGAGACATGGGAGCTGGGAGACAGCAAGGCATCTTGCCAGAGATCTGGGGAGGGGGCTACAATGGAGGGAGTGCAGCCATGACACCCCAAGGCAGAAGAGCCCAGGCCTTGGGGCAGGCTTGGGAGGGTGGAGAAGTCTCTGTCCAGCACAGGTACCCAGGACCCTTCAGATTCCCCCAAGAGCCTGCTCCACACAGGGTAAGCTGACAGGGAGGGGCCTGAGAGAAGGGGCAGGAGGGTACAGGGCAGAGCCTGGGGCTGCTGCAGGGCCCTCCTGCTAGGCTTCTGCTAGGCTTCTGCAGCTGTGAGAAGGGGGTGGGACAGATAGGGGCAGCACAGGTGGTCTGTGCCAGCCCTGCAGCAGGTCTGGGACTGCTGTGTGCCCACCTGAGGCACAGGCCCTGGCCTACCCCTTTCCAGGCAACAAAGCCACCCCTCAGTCCCCCCTCTGGAAGAGGCCAGCAGATCCATCAGCCCACAAAAGGAACGTGTGCTCATGTCTGTGTGTACCAGCAAGTGTATCTGTAAGCATGAGAGTGTCAGTGGGTGTGTAAATCCATGTGTGCAGCCAGGCATGGTGGTGGGGCATGCTTGGAATCCCAGTACTTGGGAGGCTGAAACAGGAGGATCACAGGTTTGCGGCCAGCCTCAGCTACTTAGTGAGGCCCTCTGCAACTTAGTGAAACCCTGTTTCAAAGTAAAGAATAAAAAGTAGGGCTGGGGTGTAGTTCGGAAGTAGAATGCCCCTGGGTTCAATCCCCAGTACTGCAAAAAAAAAATCCATGTGTGCTTCGGATGCATGTGTGTCTGGGAGCTTGTGCCTGTGAGTGTGTCTTGTGTCCATGAACATGGGTCTCTGTGATTGCATGTGTGTTTGTGTGTGCAGGTATGTATCTGTGCTTGTGTGCGAGTGTGACTTGTGTGTGCGTGCGTGCATGTGTGTGTCTGTGTGCCTGTGTGCACCTGTGCAGGCCCAGCTGAGTCAGAGCCTGCTGCCAACACTGGAGTGTTCTCCCCTTCCCCCACCCCACATGACGCCGCGTGACTCACCCTCCCTCAAAGGGCACAGCAGCACGTGGGGGAGTCTCCCGTGACTCAGCGCCTCCCAGGAAGCCTAGCCAACCGGGCCCACGGGAAGGTGGGGGAAGGAGGGGAACGCTGGCGACAGAGGAGCAGCCTGGCGCTGGCAGGGGGGCACGATACACGAGGCCGCACGCACCTGGCCCTCCTGCCCGGGGCTGCCACCTGTGCATGTGGTGCGGGCTGGCCCGCCAAGGACTGCCTGGGCAGGGGTGTTGAGAACACCCCTGGGTCCCATCGGCCCCCACCGGGCGGAGCCACCTGGAGGGGACCCGGGATAACCAGAAGTGGGGTGGGTTTTCAGAGGGCGGGGGATGCTGACCGCGCAGCGGAGGCAGGAGGGCGGGGCCTGGGGCAAGGGGCGGGGCAGGTGGTGGGCGTGTCGGGAGCGCGGAGGGGGCAGGGGTGGGCAGTCGGAGCTGGGCGGGAGCCGGGCCCACCTCGCAGGTGCAGGAGGATGAGGCGGGGCGCCGCATGCAGGCCAGCCTGGGGACCAGGGTACCCCTGGTCAGCGCAGGCCAGGACGGGGGAGACCAGAAGGAGGTGGTTAGGGAGGCAGAAGGTCGGTGTGACCCAAGCCGGGCAGGGGGCTGGGCAGACGGGAGAGACCCCGCCCCATGGCTGCAGCACACGTGAAGCCCCTCCCTCCCAAGCGCCAACTGTGAGCCCGCCTGAACCAGCGGAAGCGGCCCAGGAGGGAGGTGACCGGTTGTGGGCCCGGGGACTCTGCTTGTTGGGGGAGTAGCTCAGGCTACTTGTTGTGGGCCCGCGGACTCAGGCTGTGGCTGCTGGCCTCCCACCCCCCTCCCTCAGCCTGTGGAACATTCTGTCTCCACCACGTGGTCAGCCATGCCTCATGCCCTGCTGGCCAGATTAGCTGTGGGCGCCCAGAGCGGGGGTGTTGGAGCCTGGCAGGGGAAGGGTCCAACTTGGGCACCGAGTAAAAGGAGGGAGTGCATCTTTGCCGGGTCACACAGGGACACCTGCAGGTGCTGTCTGCAGGGACACAGGTCCACAGTCTGGTGAACCAGGGCCCAGCCAACCACACTGAGCCCAGTACAGAGCCTGCTGCTGTCTAGCTTCCTTGGCAGCAGGGTCCCTGCTGTCACCATCTCGGGCCCTGCATTCTGTCACCCAAGTCCCTCGTGGGCAGAAAGGAGCTGAAGAAAGGCTAGGCAGGAGGCTGGTTTGCGCGCAGCAGGTCATGCCTTGACAGTGGGCAGGGGGCAGGCATCCTTTCCACCTGGCCAACATGGTGAGAGCACCAGGTGGAAGGACCCTGGCCTGGGGCAGGCTCTGCAGCAGGGTGGGAGGCTTGGCTGGCTCACCGTCTGGCAGTCTCAACACCTCTAACCCACGTCCACCCAGGTTCCCCTACTGGTCACTGCACTCCCAGCCAGCATCTGATCTCACCACCTGCCCAGGCCCTGCAGAGCCCACCGGCCACATGGAACCCTGGGTGCCGACACCCTCCCTTCCCCCAGGCCCCCAACTCTGCGCCCAATGCACCTGCCCAGGTGCTGCGCCCCCACTCCAGCCCCATCCTGCCCTGGGCCTCTCTCTGTGCTGGACCCATCTCCTCCTGGAATTCTGCCTTCCCAGAGGACCCGCTTCCCCCCAAGCCCCACAGGTGCTGTGTCCCACCTGCCCTTCTGTGGCTGTAGTCCCACACAACAGGCAGACAGAGGGCAACTGAGGAGATCTCTGGGCCTGGGTCCCCTCGGGAGGTTGGCCTCCACCACTGCCCATCCTACCTAGGTGGCCATCCCCAGGCCAGAGGCCCGGGAGGTCCCAACAGATGGGGTCAGTGCCCAAGGGGGTAAACTACACATTTGAGTGTGGGGGGTTGGAGTGTGTGTATGTGTGGTATGTGGCCTCTGTATTGTATGTAATTTGTGTGTAGTGTGTGATCTGGTATTGTATGTGATATGTGTGTGCAATATGTGGTATGTGTGTGTTGTACGTGCTATGTACGTGTACAGTATGTGGTGTGTGTATATGGTGTGCGGTATGTGTGTATGGCATGTGGTATGTGGTGTGTGGTCTTTATGTATGGTATGTGATGTATGTGTGTATAGTGTGTGATATGTGTGTATGGTACGTGGTGTGTGGCATGTGTGTATGGTGTGTGGATGTATGTGTATGGTACATGGTGTGTGGCATGTGTGTATGGTGTGTAGCATGTGTGGATGGTGTGTGGTATGTGTATATGGTATATGGTGTGTGTGACGTATGGTATGTGCATATGGGATGTGGTGTGTGTGTTAGTGTGTGTGGCGTGTGTTCTGCATGTGGTAGACAGAGCGGTGGGTGGAGGGAGTGGACGTCCACAGCGAAGTCCTCCATGAGAGGGGCCGTGAAGGTCAGGAGGCCAGGCCTGGAGAGAGCTATAGGCCAGGCTTGGGGGCCTGGGCGGAAGGTGGGAGGGTGGGCCGTGGGGCCTGAGCTCTGTCAGGCCACACAGTGGACAAAGGCTGCCATGAACAAGGGCCACTGGCTGGCTCCGGGACTTGAGCAGGTGGGGCAGGACAGGAGTCTTGCTCCAGGGACAGTCGCAGGAGCAGGGGCCAGGGCTGGCTCTGTTTTCTTTGGCCGGCTAAATTTTTATTACAAAACAAAAGTCCTCCTAAGGCTGGGCACGGTGGTGCACGCCTGTAATCCCAATACTTAGGAGGCTGAGACAGGAGGATCACAGGTTTGAGGCCAGCCTCAGTAACTTAGTGAGGCCCTCAGTAATGTAGTGAGACCCTGTTTTGAAATAAAAAATAAAATCGACCTAGTGTAGCTCAGAGGTAGAATGCCCCTGGGTTCAATCCCCAGTACCACCAAAAAGAAAAAAAAATCTTCCTAAACTCCTAAACTAATACTCTGAGTCACTTTAAACACTTCTCAGAGAATTAAGTGGAAATCTAATAAAGTCTGTGAAAGGTATTTTTAAAACAGCTTTATTGGGGTGTGATTTACATACCATAAAATCCACCCACTTTGAACCGTTTCAGCGATCCACCCACATTTCAGTGATTTTCGTAAATTTACTGAGTTGTGCAGTCACCACCATCCAATTTTAGAACATTCCCGTCACCTGAAAGCACCCTGGCACCTGACAGCTCACCCCCCTTCCCGCCCCGCGCCGCCCCCACTGGCCTTTCCTGGACCCCTCATCTCCGTGGAGGCCCACAGCTGGTTCCCTTGGCGTCTGGCTGCCCTCCCCGGCAAGTCTGCCTGGAGCTTCGTCCGTGCTGTGGCCTGGAGCAGTAGGCTTTTCCTACTCGCATGGACAAACTCCCTCTTGTGGACCCATTTGCTGGGGACATCCAAGGTGTTTCCCCATTATGGCCGTCATGAATCAAGATGCTGTGGTCATTTGTGTACAGGTCTTTGTGTAGACACGTCATTTTTTTTTTTTTTTGCGGTACCGGGGATTGAACCCAGGGGCGTTCTACCTCCGTGCTACACCCCTGGCCCTATTTTATCCTTTATTTTGAAACCAGGTCTCACGAAGTTGCGGAGGGCCTCACTAAGTAGCTGAGGCTGGCTGTGAACCCGGATCCTCCGGTCTCTGCCTCCCAAGTACTGAGATTACAAGCGTGCGCCACCACGCCCAGCTGACACATGTCATTTCTATCAGGTAGATAGAAAGGAACGACTGGGTCGCATGGTGAATACATGTTTAACGTTTGAAGAAATTGGCTACACGCTATTTTACATTCCTGCCAGCGAGGTGGGAGGGTCCCACTGCCTCCGTGCCCTGACTATGCTGATTAGCTTGCTTGCTTGCTTCCTTCCTTCCTTCCTTCCTTCCTTCCTTCCTTCCTTCCTTCTTCCCTCCCTCCCTCCCTTCATCTTTCTTTCTTCTTTCTTTCTTCCTTCCTTCCTTCCTTCCTTCCTTCCTTCCTTCCTTCCTTCCTTCTTCCCTCCCTCCCTCCCTTCATCTTTCTTTCTTCTTTCTTTCTTTCTTCCTTCCTTCCCTTTCCTTTCCTTTCCTTTTTTCTTTTCTTTTCTTTTTTCTTTTCTTTTCTTTTCTTTTTTCTTTTCTTTTCTTGTGGTACTGGGGATTGAACACAGGGGCATTCTACCTCCAAGGTACACCCTCAGCACTTTTTATTATTATTATTATTATTATTTTTTGAAACAGGGCCTCGCTAGGTTGCTGAGAGTCTCGCTAGGTTACATTGCTGAGGCTATCCTGGGACCTGTGATCCTCCTGCCTCAGCCTCCCAGTACTGGAACTACAGGCGTGCTCCACTGCGTAGGGCGGTTGTGCTCCTTTATTATCTCCATCTGGTGGGTATGAAGTGGTAGTCCGTTGGGTTTCAACTTGGATTTTTTTTTCCAGTACTGGAGATGGAACCCAGGGGCATTCTACCTCCAAGCTACACTTGGAGGCTACAACTTGGATATTTTTAGTAGCTAATGATACCAGACATCTTTTCATGTGCTTAAAGCCATTTATATATTTTCTGTGTTGAAATGTCTAATCAAATGTTTTGTCTACTTTTTACTTGGATTGTTTCTTATTTTTTAAATTTTATCTATTTAGCCGGGCATGGTGGCGCATGCCTGTAGTTGGAGTACTTAGGAGGCTGAGAGAGGAGGATCACAAGTTCACAAACAGCTTCCGCAACTTAGTGAGACCCTGTTTCAAAATAAAAGAATAAAATAGGGTTGGGATGTAGGTCAGAGGTAGAATGCCCCTGAGTTCAATCCCCAGTACCACACACACTATTTATTTTCATGGTACTGGGGCTTGAACCCAGGGCCTCACACATGCACACACATGCCAGGCGGGCATTCTACTAACTAGTTATACTCCCAGTATCACTAAGTTGTCCAGGCTGGCCTCACACTTGGAATCCTCCTGCCTCAGCATCCTGAGTAGCTGGGATTACAGGTGCGTACCACTGTGCCTGCACCTAGCTTTTTTCTTTCTTTCTCCCCCCGCCCCACTGTGGTACCGCAGATTGAACTCCGGAGCATTCTACCTCTGAGCTACACTCCCAATCCTATTTTATTTATTATTGTTGTATTTTTTGTGGTACTGGGGATGGAATCCCAGGGATATTCTACCTCCAAGCTACATCCCCAGCCCTATTTTATTTTTATTTTGAAACAGGGTCTCCCTAGGTTGATGAGCATCTCACTATTTGCTGAGGTTGTCTGCAATCCTTCTGTCTCAGCCTCCCGAGTACTGGGATTACAGGTGTGCACCATCATGCCCAGTTTTATTTTTTATTTTGAAATAGGGTTTCCTAAGTTGGGGAGGGCCTAAGTTACTGAGCCTGGCTGTGAACCTGTGATCCTCCTGTCTCAGCCTCCCAAGTACTGGGATTACAAGCGTGTGCCACCACACCCAGAGGACCCCCAGCCCTTTTTATTTTTGTTTTATCTTTTTTTTTTTTGAGGTACCAGGGATTGAACCCAGGGGCATTCTACCTCCGAGCTATACCCCCAGCCCTATTTTTATACTTTATTTTGAAACTGGGTCTCACGAAGTTGCAGAGGGCCTCACTAAGTAGCTGAGGCTGGCTGCGAACCTGGATCCTCCGGTCTCTGCCTCCCAAGTACTGGGATTACAAGCATGCGCCACCACGCCCGGCAATTTTTGTTTTATCTTGAAACAGGGTCTTGTTAAGTTACTGAGAATCTTGCTAAATTTCTGAAGTTGGCCTTGAACTTGCAATCCTCCTGTCTCAGCCTCCCAAGTGCTCGGATTACAAGTGTTCACCGCCACCCTGGCTCCATTTAACTACATTTATGTGTGTTTTTCTCTTTACTTCTGGGTTGCAAGCATTCTTTATATATTTTAAAAACAAGTCCCTTAATACATAGGCCACTTGCAAACATTTTCTCCCAAACTTCACTTCCCGAGCGATGTCAGTAAGCGTGGAATTGTTACTTTTGATCAGGCTTGGTTCCCGTTGTCTTCGTGGGTCTCACCTCTGGTGCTGATCTGGGAGCGCTTCATAGCATCACCTGTTGAAAAGATCACCCTTGGTCCCATCAGAAGCCTTGGCACCTTTGCCAAGTCAACTGACCAGATGGGAAGGGGCCTTGCTGGCCCCTCCATGGACCCAAATGTCACTCCTTGAAGGACCCAAATGTCACACTAGCAACACTCTTTATTACCATAATTTTGTAGCAAGTTTTGAAATTGGAAAGCGTCAGTTCTCCAATTTCATTCCTTTTTGAAATTGTTTTGGCTATTCTGGATCCTTTGCATTTTCATATAAATTTTGTGATCAGATTCCTCATTTCTGTCATAAAAAAAAAGAAGTAGCCTGTTCACGTTCCGATGGGGACTTGGGAACACTGCCCTCCTAACAGTACTGAGTCTTCTACTCCATGAACGTTGAGGGTCTCTCAATTTATTTAGATCCTCCTTGCCTCTCTATGGAAATGCTACATAGTTTAAATGTACCAGTTCGGCAGTACTTTGGTTAAACTGATTTCTAGGTGTTTTATTATTTTTGAGGCAGCGGTGAATGGAAGTCTTTTCGATTTCATTTTGGGCTTGTTCTTTGCCAACATACAGACATGCAGTTGGTTTTTGTGCATTACTCTTGGTCCCACAACCTCCTCATCCGTAGCCTTTCTCCTCCACCTCCTCCTGCCAACGCACCAGAAGTGGTTGGTTTCTATTGTAGGAAAAAGGAACCCCGCACAACTGGAAAGTACCAGGAAAATATCAGAGAGGAAGGACCTAAGGGAACCCATCCCGTGAGCTTTGAAGTTTTGAACTCCTAATCTGCAGGTGCACGGGGCTGATCCTGATTAGCATATCAAATACTTAGAGCGCTGATCTGACAGGTAGATCTCCCTGCAGGCCTCAGTGTGTCCTTGAGGTGTTCAGGCAGGCTAGTCCTGAATAGCCCAGCAAAGCTTTGAAAATTGAGCTGACATTGGAACTATATCCCGCCGGAGACTAAAACAAGAATACCGACTTTCTCCACGGTGGGGGGAGACCTGGAGTCTCATAACAGAATACTCAAAATTTCCAGAAAAGAAACAAAAAATCACTTGACATGAAGAATCAGAACATCTCAGCCATCAACAGACACCAATGAGGAGGCAATGACTCAGACGTGTGAGTTATCCAGCAAGGAGCGATTACAGAAATGCTCCAATCAGCAATAGCAAACAGTCCTGACATAAATATTAAACTAGAATGACTCAGAAAGAAACAAGATATAAAGAAGAAAAAAAAGGGAAATTGTAGAACTGAAAAATACAATAACAGAAAAAAGAACCTCACCAATTGGGTTCAACAACAGAATGGAGAGGAAAGACCTAGTTCACTCAAAGACAGGGCAATAGAAATTAACTCCAACAATAGATAGAAAAAGAATTTGAAGCCGGGCATGGTGGTACACACCTGTAATACCAGTACTTGGGAGGCTGAGACAGGAGGATCGCAGGTTCAAGGACAGCCTCAGCAAATAGTGAGACTCTCATCAACTTAGCAAGACCCTGTTTCCAAATAATAAATAAAATAGGGCTGGAGATATAGTTCAGAGATAAAATGCCCCTAGGTTCCATAGTCAGTATCACCAAAAAAAAAAAAAAAAACAAA
>PVJS01029916.1:0-24452 GCA_004027185.1 Glis glis
TCTTGTTAATCTTCTCAAAGAACCAGCTTCTTGTTTTGTTGATTCTTTGTATTGCTTTTTTATTTTCTATTTCATTAATTTCTGCTCTGATTTTAGTTATCTCCTGCCTTCTACTGGCTTTGGGCTGCAACTGTTCCTGTTTTTCAAGATCTTTGAGGTGTGTCATTAGGTTATTTATTTGGATGTTTTCTGTTTTTCTGAGACACCATTTTCATTCTTGCTTCTATTTCCATTTCATTCTTTTTTTTCTTAAAAATTTTATTGGTGCATTACAATTATACATAATAGTGTGATTCATTGTTACATATTCCCACATGCATGAATTAGGTCAATTTCATCTCCCAGCGCCTCCCCTTTCCTTCTCCACTCTCCCTTTGTTCCCCTACTGACTCTGTTGGTCTTCAGACTCTACTGGTCTTCCTTCTATTCCTTCCAACTTTTTATTCCCTTCTTCTTCTATGAGATCCAGCAAGAACATCTCTCAACAGCTCATGTTTACTCTAGTTATTTTCAAGCTCATGGCCTCATAAATAAGTATTCTTTTCTGGGAAGCAAAGATTTTATCCACAATCATCTGCCGCTTAGTGGTTTGCATGATATAGTCTGTTACAATGGGAAAACTGCCTACGAATGTTGACTGGAGGGGACTGATAGGAAATCCAGAAACTTCCAGGGAAGATTAGGAAAATTAACCTTTGTCCAGAGGGAAGGAAAGAGAAATTGTATTTGGCATGTTTCCTCTATATTTGTACAAAATATTTACACAGTCTTCAACTGTGAAAAAACAATTTAAAGTATGTTCTAAGTGTATTTTCTGATCAAATACACACTTGGTATAGTTAGCAAATATTTACTTTTCTCAAAGTGTATTCCAATATTGTTCTGGGTGATGCACTGGGACCCCAGAGCACTTTCTTCTACTCCTGGGTAAGCCTTCACTACCTCCTAGCTTTTATGAGCTGTTGTTCTCACTTACCCAGACATTTTCGCAGAGGGAGGGGGTGGCATTTACTTTAGCATCTGCTCCTTTCCAGGCTCAGCCTGGCACGTAGATGGTGCTTGATAGTTAGTGTCTAATTGAATGATGATAGTTAATATCAAGGATGACAGAAACGACTTCACTTTTGACTGTGATAAAAATTTAAATTTAAATATTTCAAGAGGTTGGTGCTAATTTGTTAGAAATATTTAATTGAATTTTATTTAGCAAAAAAAATTTCTTTTTGCATATACTAGAGTTGCTTAAATCAAGTTCTGCAGTCCAGTGGGGCCCCATTGATGGGTTTAATATTAATATAAACTCTTTGAAATAGTTTTCAAAATGTTGCTTGTATGTGCAAGTTTTGGAGAGAAGATCAAAGCTTTTGTTAGATTCTCCAAGAGGTCTGTGACTTAAACAAGATTTAAAATGACTGAGTTATAGAGTTGTTGTTTTGGTGGAGAGTCCAGATTTTTGTCAGTTGTCATATGTTCTCTCTGTACTTTATCATTTGTATTAAATTTTGATAAAAATGAAATAACTTATGTTCCATGCAACACTGTATTTGATATTTTATAATTTAAAAACACACCAATGTCCTTATTTTTAATAACTATAAGAGCCTTTATTTTTTTATTTTATTTTTTTGTTGGTGCATTGTAATCATACATCTTGATGGGTTTCAGGGTGGTAGAAGTAAATGAGAGGAATAGTGGTAGAGAAAATCAATTGCTAGTAGTTGAAAAAAAAAGGTTACAAAATTCCTGTACAGAGGATATGTAGTATATCATTAAATACATTTCACATAAAATATATTTATACATGCATAGAATAAATTCATGAAAGATGTCTTCTAATTGTCTGCAGTGATTATTCTTGGGTGGCTCTTGCAGGATTTTGTTTTCTTCTTTTGGCTATTAAAATCCATATTTTAAATTCTGCTTTTCAAATTTCTATTAAAATAGATGTAGTGGCTAGTAATCAAAAGTTCTTTCTCTTAGAAGTTGTTCTGGGCATTTTGTCATGCTTATTATCTTTCTTCAAAATTTTAAGTATAAACCCAACCACGCACATATCTATACACACATTTATATATATATATATATGTATTTATATCTCTATCTATGTAAAATCAAACAAGGATCAATCTTCTTCAATGACATTAGAATAATTTTTGTATGTGTGTGTGACACTGGGGATTGAACCCAGGGGTGTTCTACCCTTCAGCTACACCCCAGGCCTATTTTTTTTTACTTTTTATTTTGAAACGGGGTCTTGCTAAGTTGCTGAGGCTGGCCTGTAAACTGTGATCCTCCTGTCTCAGCTGGGATTACAGGCGTGAGCCACCACACCTGACAACATTATAATAATTTAAACATTATTGAAGAAAGTTTTTTATTATTGTTTTAATTTAAGAGTCTTGGATTTGCAGCAGGTGGAATGGTTGTTTCAACTCTTGGGGTACAAGGAAGAAGTTGGGTACAGTAGGAAAACAGATGGATTAGAGAAAACAAATTATATCTATCAGCCTGTGATGAAGAGAAAGAGAAATTACATACACAAATTATGTATACAGTTAGCAAGGACAGTGAATGGAGATTTAAGATTACCTTCTCTCTCATATGTATACGCACGTGCAGACACACACATACACACACACACACACACACACACGTGCACACACACATTCAGATGTTCTCCACACCCTTGAACAATGTATGGAGTATATTTTTGAGTTCTTCCTTTTTTCCTTACAGGGCTACCCTTCATATTTATTTGATTATAACTCTCTTATTAAAATGTGATTATGTTTTGTTGGAAACTGAAGCAAGTATTATCTGTTACTTTGTGGTTCAACCATCCCTCCCCCTGTGCATTGAATGGGTCTTCTGACCGCCTTCCACCAAAAAAAGCGCCTCTGAAAATCACGTGATTCAGATATATAAGTGGAAATTAAAAAGATATTTTAACCTCAGGAACAGATAATTCTAATGAGGCCAAGAATGCAAGTAAACAACCAAAAGTACTCCAATGAATGAATCTGATAAATGATTTTCATATTTAACATTGAGCTGTAAAATATTAACAGCCACATTACACATCACATTCATAAAAGGAATCCAAGTAGCAGCATAGCTGTGCCCACCGTCACTGGACTCCAGTCTGTTGTTAGGGAATCATGGGGTGGGGACAGATCTGTGAGGCTTAGTGAAGATATCCTGTGATATCTTACATTTCTGTCTTCTTGTTTCATGTGCCACAGCCTCTGTAACTGTGGAATGGCAGTGTACACACATCTCTGAAGTCAACAAAATGCAAGACATTTTTTTCTGGGTTTGGGAAAATCCTGGGAAAATGTGGATCTGTAGTTATTGGCAACTGTCTAGCCACCAAGCAGAACTTGAGAATGAAACCATGATGGAGAGAGAGTGGGTTCTGGGAACACAGTTTGAGCCGCTATGGAAACCTCTGCTAGCTGTTTCATTTTTATGGGCAAGTTCCTTTTTTTGTTTAATTCACTTTGAGTTGTTTTTATTTGTCACCTACAACACAAAGATTCCCAACTGATACAACATCTGTCCCCTCCTGAAACTACATAGACTCTATATTAACTGGAGTGAAATAGAGCTCCGTAAAAGTACTGCATCGTCTGACCCCACACTGCCTCTCAGCATCTTTGAATGTATTTTCTGTTAAGATCCTACATTCTTAAATTGTCTGCTTAATCCACTAATATTCAGCTCCTTTTCCTTCCTAATACAAACATGTAGGTTTCTTACTATGTAGTAGTTGGACCTCTCAGGTTTTGATATGCAATATTTCCAATTTCTATTATGGTTTCTTAATTTGACCCTTGAGTTATTTATATATTTTTAAAATCACCAACCACAATATTTTGCTTAGTTTTCTTTGTTACTGATCTCTGATTTGATTACATTGTGGTCAGCAGATGTGATATGTATGATATCCATCTTTTGATGTATTTACTGACTTGTTTCATGGCTTGGCACATGGTCAATATTTATAAATGTTCCACAGGTATGTATGTGCATAAATGATATTATTTGTTAATTTTACTTAAATTATTTTAAATCTGTTAGTTTTTATTGATGTTGTTCTGTGTCACCAGTTACTAAAAGATTTCTGTTAAAAATTTTCCTAATATTGCAATAAAATTTTCAAGTTCTCTTATTAGTTCTGTCATTTATTTGTTTATTTGGAATTTATGTTATCTATATACAAGTTTAGAATTATTGCATATTAGATTATTGAATCTTTTAGTATTGTGTAGTTATCCTCTTTTTTTGGCTAAAAATACTAGCTTAAAATGTATTTGTTAATATACACAGATATATCTTCCTTTTGGATGATGTTTGCCCATAGACTGTTTCCATCTAGGTTACCAAGAATTGGTCAGTGCCTTGGGGTAGATGCTAGATTGAGGACCTGCTTACCACCTTGAATTCTTGCTCTTGCTATTTTCTGCTCAGGATTTCCTTTATTTTTATATTGTTTTGCAGGTCAACTGTGCACTAACTTAGATTTTTTTACTACCAATTTCACTGACGTGTGTGGGGGGAGAAGGAAGTGATGGGGTCAAATGTGGAGGGAGATACACCAAGAGCTCTGTGCATGTATGTTTTTTTTTATCATTTTGAACCTCACTATGATGTATAAATGCAATGCACTAATAAAACATGTTAAAAAAAGAATATATCCAATATTTTAGGAAGTTTATTTTGTTTGCTGTCTTGTGAGGAACAGATAATCTCCTCCATTTTCTGCCCATTTAAATCCTTATCATCCTTAAAGGCTCCAAAGTTCCCTCTTTGGAGAACTTGTTCATCAGACAGAATTAATCCTTTCCTCTGAATTTCCCCATATTATTTATACTTCCATGTAGTACTGATTTGATTTTGTCTTAGACAATTCTCTTTTGTATATCTTAGCTCATGCAGGTCTTTTACACTTCTCCTCAAAGTATTTGAAAAAATTTCCCTTTCTCTTCTGCAGATCCATACTCTCAGGCCCCACCAACTCATTCAAGGTTTTCTCTTCAACCCAAATCTCTGCTGAAGAAATTCTGGGGCTGCTGTTAAGAGGAGAGCATTTTCATCCACTTCTGCCCTAATTCACAAATACCTTCTTCTAGCAGCTGAAGGCTAGCTAGCCTCTTGCTTTTTTGCAATCCTCCTCTTTTTGCAATGCGGTCATTAGGAGGTAAGAATCCAGGTGGCCATATGCAACTGTTGCTAGCTACATCTGAGGCATGATTTAATTGGAGAAAAGGACTATACACAAAACGTTTTTCAACATTTTCTCCTTTAGCTCTATGTGTTTTCTGACTCCTCGTACTATATCTTTTGTTGGTCTAAGATAAGAAAAACTGGAATAGCTCTACAAGAAATGGCTTTTTGGGGGATAATGAGTTTAGGGTGTAGAGGAAAAAAGAGAAATGGAGAACTATTTACTTCATGTCTTTGAAGTCTTTGAATGTAATTCACTATTGCCAGGCTCAAGAACCTGGATCCAAATATCATTTTTACTCTATTCCGAAGAGACAAATTAAGTCTATATGACTTTAGAGTGGTAGATTATTTATGTAAAAACTAAACCAACATCATGAACAATAGTCACACTCATCAAATGGAGGAATGTCAAGATCATATTGTGAGATGAAAGAAACAATTACAATATACCAATAAATGAACATAAAAAAGAAACAACTCTCAAAAGAGAATTTGTTCAGTATTTTTCCATTTATGTAAAGTATAAAACAGGTAAAACCAAACTCTATGTATTGTTTAAGTTTACATATAAGGGTAATGATAATAATTTTAGGATGAGTGGGAGTGTTCTACTTATTGGCCTGGGAGTTAGATTAAAAATGTCATTTGATTACTGTTTAATTATGCATATACATTTATGAATTTTTGTATGTTATTTAATATGTATGCTACATTTCAAAATACAATAAATACATAACTTAGACAACAAAAACAAAAAACTCAATATCAACAAGACAGGATATATCAGAAACTCTTAAATTTCTAAAAACTAGCATTAGATCTGTGGATGAAAAGATCTTATTTAAATGTATTTGACCTTGGGTAAAAATAAGGTACAATTGTTACTAAACACAAAGTCTTTATTCTTGCTGAATATATATCAACTGTAGAGGAGAAAATCAGTGACTCATGACATACTACACCCAGTGTCTGCACAAAGGATTTAGATTAATTATTCTTGGGAGGTTCAGACATATTTCTCTAAGATCTTGACAACTGATATTCGTTGGTTATGACCCAAGCCATTACAAAGAAACAGAAGAAACAGACTGTCATCATTTCTATGGAAATAAAAAAGCTTAAATATAACCAATTTTTATTAATAGTTGCAGAATAAATAAGAATAAACATAGCACATCATTTAACTTGATAGCTAGGGATCTTTGATTCAGAGTAGAAAGAACATGCTTTTAAACACTTTTTATTTATATTCAGAACAATAATTTGGCTACAAGTTTGTATTTAGGTTTTTAGATTAATATTGGAGATTAAAAATGAAAAAAATCCAACAAATCTATGTGAAATGTTTCAAAGCTCATGATGAAATTAAAACTTCATATAATATCAAGTATAATTTACCCATCTGTATGCATTAAATTCTTTTCTCTCTGCTTGATTCTCCTTGTCACCCACTATAACAAATGAAAATGTCACTTTCTAAAATAATAGATTGTTTGTGCTAATCATGTGGTTATATGTATTTTCTTAGACTTAGTGCCTTTTGGCTGAGGGTCTTTGTATTCCTCTACATTTTCAATAGCAAGCACGTCAGTCCTTTGAATGGGAAAAATAGATACCCAAGAGAGATGACTTTTTCAAAGTTGTGTGTGAAGTCAGTGGGTTTTCTTTATAATAAGACCATGTTTCCTTTTTTCCTTTTGTACAAAAATCAGGAGTTGACACCATTGTGGAGCAAGCCAGACATACTTCAGCACTTGGCTTCTTTCCAGAACCTTGGCGTGCTCACTTCTGGTTTTATTTTTAAAATTATCTTTATTGTGTTAATATTTACAATTTGTATTAAACACATATTTGGAGCACATATTTGTGGTAGGTGCTGTTTTGTTTTCTTAAATCAGTACTACTGGATCACTGTAATTGTAAGGTATAAGATTTTATATATATGTATATATATGCATGGATATATGTGTATGTATATACACACATACATATACATTATTTATATATATAAGATGATATGTATACATATATGATGTATATGTAAGGTATAAAATAATATATATGATTTGTATATACATGGTATAAGATTATATAAAATTTATATATATAAGATTTATATGTATATACATAAATATGAACACATACACATACTACACATACATATGTATGTGCACTGGGTATCTTTCACTATGTGTGAAAGTCTGCTTTAAGCAAGAAACAAAAAAGTATAGTCAAGTGAAGGAAAACATAATTTCCTAAGTTCCAAGCAATCCCAGGGAGCTCAGCTCCATTTCTTTTCTGGGATTTCTCCAAATATCACTTATTTATTCTGGTTTTGGGAGATCTGGGAGGAAGAAATGTAGCTCTATCAAGGGGTAAGATAGCTATGGAAGGTCTTTGTCCATCCCATACTCTAAGGATGCCCTTCAGGAGAGAAGCCCACTATTGCAAAGTGCTACCCGGCCTCTTCTCCCCTAAAGGATGAGAAAATTGCAAGTCACATCCAGTTTGTTAGTTTTATTTCAATTATGATAATTTTAGCTGAAAGCTAAATTAGAGCTTAATTTTAGTCACAGCCAGCAGGAGCAGATGCTACTTTTCTGGCTCCTGGACATTTCTTCTCCTCATTTGAACAAACACGCCTATCCCCCTTTTCTTTTCTCCCTGCTTTCTATATTATATACAATGCAGTAAAGAAAAATGTAGACAGGTGTTCTTAAGTCACAAGGAATCACTCTTTGGATGTTAGTCACCTGTTAGATACAAGTTCTAACAGTAACACTCAAAGGAAAAAAACAATTTTTGACATATAGATATTCACAAAGGAAAATGTTAATTCTGACTTGATATCTGTTCTTGGCTTTTTAAAAATAATAGCTGCATGGAAATGCAATTTGTCCATTTAAAATGTACAATTTAATAGGTTTTCATGTATTCACAGAGTTGCACAACTATCACCATAGTCAATTTTAAGACCCTTTCATTAGCCTGGAAAGAAGTTCTGTGCCCATTCGCAATCATTTCTTATTTCTCGAACCTCGCCCAGTTTCTGGCAACTACTAATCTACTTTTTGTCTCTATGTTTTTGCCTAGTTTGGACATTCATATAACAGGAATAAAATCATGTAGTCCTTTGTAATTGGCTTCTTTAACTTTTCATAATGATTTTAAAGTACGTCCATGTTGTAGCATGTATTGATACTTAATTTTATTGTCAAGTAATATTCCTGTGTATGGACATACCATATTATTTATTCATTAGTTGATGACATGTGGGTTTTTTTCATGAATTGGCAGTGACGAGTAATGGTACTATGAACATTCATGTACAAATGTTTGTGTGGACATGTTTTGTTTTCTTTTAAGTATAATCCTAGGAGTGGAATTGCTGGTTCCTGGTTAACCAGGTTAACCAGTTAACTCTCTGGTTAACCTTTTGAGGAACTGCCAAACTGTTTCCCAAAGTGGCTGCACCATTTTCCATTCCCATGAGAAGTGTATGAGAGTTCAGTTGCTTCATGTCTTTAGCCTTTAATTAGGTTCTTGTTGTTGTGCCACACTAGACTATAAATGTCTACACTTGGCCTCAACATTACAACATTAACACCAGAAACCACACTTAAGCTTGCTATGACTTTTGCAGATGGATTTTAGGATTTGGCTGTAAAGTCCTTGAGAATCTTCCTACAGCTCTTTGCTGGGAGCCAAAAGTTTTCCAGCACTAGAACTCTCTGAATACTGGAAAAACAAGATTGCTGCTCCGGAAATGATTTTTCTTTGTTGTCTGAGGACATCAGAAGTGATTCTGTGGTTTGAGTTTCTGATGAGGCTGGCCATAAATGCTTCCATGGTGCTAGGATTTTTGGTCACTCCTCAAATAATTTGCATGGTGGTAAAATGGAAAAGATGAGAGAGAGAGAGAGAGAGAGAGAGAGAGAGAGAGAGAGAGGGAGGAAGGGAGGGAAGAAGGGAGAAAGAGAGAGAGAGAGAGAGAGAAAGAGAGAGAGAGAAGAGGAGAGGAGAGACACTCTTTTTAGCGCCTCGAAGAAGTAATAGACAGCTTCTGATGGAATCCTTCCTCTGTTCTAAAAAGCCACCCTCATGCACACATGAACACTGTGATCTTTTACCCACTTTTCTTAGCTAGATGCTTCTCATATTTTCTCTCTTTGGATTCTGAAATTGTTGTTGGCTTGTCATTCACAGCTCCAAGTACATTTGTGTGTCTTCCACCGGGCTGAACTGGTGGATTGGTGGAGGACAAGATTAAGAACCTTCTCAGTGCCTTGCTCTGTATTGTGTCTCACCCAAACTTTTTATTGGGATGTGAGATCATTCAGTTCTAATAGGTTCGACTTGCTTTTTTGTGATTGTACTTAGCAGTGTTGTTATGGAAATAGACTGTGCTGAGGCATAAATGTGTACAGAAAGCTGACAAAGAAACACAGAAAGTTTGAAAATGGGCCTTTTTCATCTTTGAGATAGGGTTGAGACTCACCACAATGCTCTTTTCTGCTTTAATTTTTCTTTGACATTAGCGTGTGTCTTATTTATTAGTGTGCAAGACAGCATTTCATCTGACTTCAACCCTGCTGGCAGCTGCTAGCCTCAGCATGTCGTGGCAGCTGGTGTGGAGAGTTTTGATCTGGCTCCAGTATCCCCAGTCAGACAGGAGTAAGGATCTGGGACCCTGCTTCCCATGTGAGTGGGATCCTGCACAACCTGTTGTCTCCAGTGCCTTGGTGAGCCCTGCTCCCTCACAGAGTTTCCTGATTCCATGTCAAGGTCCATCATGTCAATTTGATATGGATGCTGGTCCAGGTCAGACCAATGTTTATCTCACACTTTTAGCTATTATAATGTAGATTTCTTTTCTTTTTTAAACAAAATTTATTGGTGCACTGTAATTGTATATGATAGTGAGATTCATAGTGATACTTCCATATATGAACATAACATTATTTGGCCCATTTCCTTCCTTGTGCCTTCCTTTCCCTCATCATCTCCCTCCCATGATCCCCATCAACTACTCTACTTGTCTCTCTCCTAATTTTCATGAGATGTAATGTGGATTTCTGGCCCCTTCTTAGGATGAGGAAGCAAAGTTGATTTCCTTGGCCCCTGTGCACATTACTCCCCTTTATTCTTTCCTGATTAGGATAAATAATCAGCATGACTTTTTTTGTTTCTTTACTTTGTTCAGTCATTTCAACTTTTTTTTTAAAAAAAGAAGTATTATAAGACTATCTTCATTTGATTTTCTTGTTTAATGAAATAGAATATTAAGAAATAATGTTCTTCTGTCCCTCTGCTTTGAATCTCATGTTGTTTAAACTAAATAACCTATGATTCCCTTCATGTTGAGGTTGTCTACCTATCCCCATATGATTCCCCTCCAAATCCTTGAAGGCTGAGTGCCCACCTCACTGTCTTTACAACACTACTCCTATCATAATTTCTGGTAATCTCAGTATCCACGAGGATGATCCTTTCTGTATTCCTGCCTCTCACTTTAGCACTATTTCTCCTTTGATAATTGTTTTCCTTTAGCCTTCCTCAACTTGCCCAGCCTAGGTCTTACTGTTACTAATAATTTCAGTGCTTTCACATCTAAATTTCAAGAATCCTCTCCTCTAATCACCATTTCCTGTGTTTTCAACTTGTTTTCTCTGTAACATGATTCCCGTAATTCCTCAACTTCTTTAGGGAATATAACCCATCAATTGCCACCTTTACACTGTGTAACACACTCACATACCCTTTCTTTCTTCCTTAATCAGCATGAATTCCATAATCAATCAATCAACTTACTCCTTTCCCTCAATGTCCCCACTCCTCTGTCATTTCACCAGACATGCTTGGCAAATGCCACAAACCAGAGTAGATTAAACTCCCTGCTACTCTATACCTGCACCCACACAGGATAGTGTGGTTGGGCAAACAGAGATGACCTTACTGATAGGTTTTGCCTGAAGTCATGGCCATGAGCCTTAAATAAACCTGTACTGTCTCACCCTAGTCCGTGTACTCCTCACTTTCCTAGACAATTGCCTAGCTTTTCTCCAAAAAAACTCCCCAACAGCTCTCCCATCTTCATTCTCAGTTTATGACATTGCTCCTACATCACTGTGATGGAAGCAACCAGAAAAGAACCTCCAGACGCTTATCATTACACCCATCCACTCACCTACTCTGCCTTTATAGCAGTGACCACCTATATTAAGCCAATATTTTCCCACCTATAGCAAGCCAATCCCTCAACCTAATTAGCAGTTTCTATTGCTTTGTGTATTCAAGAACATTGCTCTAGGAATTTCCCAATTCCCGATGTGCATTATCATTTTCCCTCTCTATTTGGTCATCCTTAAGAACACTTAAAAATGCTGTTTCCTTCCCCCATTAGAATATAAAGAAGCCCTCAGTAGACTCAACATAGCTTTCAAGCTTTTGCTCTTTCCTTTCCCCATGTTACAGCAAATCTCCTAAAAGAATCTACTGTCTTCACTCTACTCCTTCCTTTCTTTCATGAGCCTGCTACAACCATTCTTTCTTTCTATCACTCACTGAAATTGCTTTGTCAAGATCACTGATGACTGACATGTGGCTAGATCCAGTGGTCAGCTGGCAGTCCTCATCTTGTTTGCCCTGTGAGCAGTGTTTGGCACACTGTCACTTCCTTCAGTAGTGAAACTTTCTTCACTTGACTTCCATTCTCTTCTGACTTTCCTCCTGTATCACAGCTGATTCTTCTCAGTCTCCCTTGATAGTCCCCCCTCACCTCTTCAGCCTCCCAGTATTGGTGCATCATAAGACCTGGTCCTTGGATAGTACCTGTATTTCTCCCGTTATTGGTCTCATCCATGCTCATGACTATCATCTGTTTTACACTTCCAAATCAGTAACTCCAGCCTGCATATCTTTCCATCACTCCTCATATAGCTAATTGCATGTAGAGTAACTGTTATGGTTAGACATAGAATGTCCCCTGAAAGAGCTCATGCATTGCTATTCAGAGTTGATATAATTAAATCATGAGGGTTGTAATCCCACCAGTGGATAAATCAATTATAATGGATTTACTGGGTGGTAACCTAAGACAGGTGAAATAGGACTGAAGGAGGTGGGTCTCTGGGGGGTGTGGCCTTGGGGACTGCATGTATCCTTGAATCCCCTTGCTTGCTTTTTCTTGCTTCTGGCCTCCATGATGTGAGAGCAGAGTCCTTGCTCTCTCTTTCTCTTTGTGCCTCCTGCCACCATGCCCTGAACAACGCTGATGTAACCCGGCCTGACATGGACTGAACCACTGAAATCTCCAGAACTGTGAGCAGATAAATTGTCCTTCCTCTAAGTTGTGTGGTCAGGTATTATAGCAGTGAGAATGCTGACCGAAGCAGGAACTTATCTTAGCTATCTAGCAGGTTATATCAATTTGACACATCCAAAACAGTGTCTGAACTCCCCTGCTAATCTACTCCTGTAGTCATTCCAATCTGAGTAAAAGGAAACCACATTCCAGTTTCTTGAATCATCTTCAACCACTTTCTTCTCTGATTCCTCAAATTCAGCATTTAAGCAAATCCTTTGACTCCATCTTCAAAAGATATTCAGGAGATGGCACCTTCTCTGCCACCACCTAGTTTAAGTCAGGAGCTTCCTAACTGGTCACTGGTTCTGCCTTTCCTTTCCTGTACTTTACTCTCAACATAGAAGCCACACAGTACTCCTCTGTTCCAGGTCTTCTGGAGGCCCCCTCACTCTATTCCAGCCACCTTGGCCTCCCTGTCATTCTGGAAGCACAGACCTCCTAGGGACCTCTGCCCTCCTGTTCCTCCCGCCTGCCATGGGAGCTCCCAGGCCTCCTTCCTGTCTATAATCAGCATCATCTCCACCAAAGAGCCTATTTAAAGTTGCAATCTGCCGCCTTCTGGCACTTTCTATTTCCTTCCCTTCTTTATTTTGTGTCACATTTATAACCATTAAACATGTTAAACATTTCACATCTTATTTTGTTTATTTTTCTTTTCCCTCCACCAGCAGAATATATGCTTCATAAGGGCAGGGAATTTTGCCTATTTCATCAGTACCATGGACAGTGCCTGGCCTAATAAGCATTTGGTAAATATGTGTCCCACAAATACCCCGAGGATTTAAATTGAGCTGCCTTCTTTTTTATTATAACCTACATCTTCCTCCAAAGGACATGAAGGGACAAGTTTCCTTTAAATGAACCACACTGAGAAACTGCATCCTACACAAACTCTCCATGCCGCTGTGCTAGCCATGCAGATTTTCAGCAGCAGAGGGTAGTGAGACTGGCTCAGATGAAATTGAGAGTGTTGGCTTTGGGCACTAATGACAGAAATACAGAAACTCCTTCAAACATCCTCAAAAGTTTTCTTGTGTGGAAAACAGCTTCACCATTAGGATTGATGAGTTTGTACCTATCTTTAGGATAGTGATATAAGTACTCTTTTTCTTAATTTTGGTAGATTAAAGAATTCTAAGGAAAGAGATTGTGGGATTTCATGATATTTAGTTAGAACCCGTGATGGGTTGAATTGTGGCCCTCTCCCAAAAGATGTATTGAAGTTCTAACTCCCACTGCATGTAGATGTGTCCTTATTTGGAAATAGAATCTTCACAGATAAGGTTAAGTCATTAATGTGGGCCCTAATCCAATATGACTGGAGTCTATGAAAAGGGGAAATTTTCACACACACACACACACACACACACACACACAGACAGACACACACACACACACAGAGACAGACAGACACACACACACACACACACACACACACACACACACACACAGCCATTTATAGCCAAATAATTCCTGGGGCTACCACAAGCAAGGAGAGTGGAGTGCAATAGACTCCCCCTCCTGGCCCTGAATAGGAACCAACCCTGCTGACCCTTGATCTCAGACTTCTGACCTTCAGAACTGTGAGACAATACATTTCTGTTGTTTAAACCACTTGGTTTGTGGTGCTTTGTTATGGCAGCATTACCTCATTTTTACTTTATTTTTATATATAGCTTGGGTATAGTATTTTAGGATTGATAATTTGTTTAAATCCCAGAGCCTTAGATTTTAATTATCTAGAGAACATTTCTGTCTACTACTCACTTACTAGTAAAATCATGATGTATATCATAACATTCTCAGACATTTAATGAAAAGAAATGGAGTTTTTCTACTTTTTCTAAATGCATAATTTAGAGGACTAACTTTATCAATAAAGTGACAGGTTATATTTAACTATTTAATGCTATACTTTAAGAAGTACTTTTGATAAATACTGCTTTAGAAATGCAATTTATATAAATGATACCCCTTCCATGTTTTCTGAGTTAAGGAGATATTTTTACATAATCTTGAACATTTAACATTAACTCAAGAGTCTATAAATGGAGTTTGGAGGAAAGTTTATTCTTTGAGGGGCTAAATTTGGTCACTTAAAGTGGTTGAGAAAGTTTTTAAGATATTGTAAAATTCATTTAAATTGACAGACTTTAATGTTAGTAAGAAGTGGTTTTGTATGTTAAAATCTTTTCCCTCCTGTATTCATTATGTATCTTAAGATATGGTAATATATATGCAGAGCTATATTTTTAAAATACTTAATTTAGTTTGAAATTACTGTAAGAAAGAAAAGATCTAAGAAGAGATCAGTGGCTTAAAATTCCATGGTGATAATGAACTTGGAGGGAACCTTGTATACTAAGTGGATTATAGTCTAAAGACGGTGGGGAAACCATACCCAAATGATAATATTGAGTAACATCCAATTTATTTTATGAAAATCCATAGCTTTAAACATATATGATGTATTTGGCTTTTTTCTTCCATGTTTTAGTTTTCTGTTCCTCAATTTTTATATCATAGTTAAAATTTTGTTACATGTAGAGATGCATGACAATTTTGTATATTACATGAAAGTACTGAAGATCTGGGTATATATGACTCTTGTAGGTGGTGTGAACTTTGGATTTTAGCTCCAGGTCTAGTTTTGCTGACCAATTAGTGACCTTGAGGAAGTCTTTTCACTGTTTCAATTTTATTTTAATCATCTGTAGAACTCTTAATGGTCTGTTTAATTTGTCTCCTGAAAGTCTTTGTGGACCCTGACAGTGTTCAGACATGTGGTTCTTTCTCCTGAGAATTCAGTTTGTCTGACACTGTTGGAAAGGTCCTCTTATTTTAGTTGAGCTTTCTGTCTTACCCTGCCACTAGCTGCAGTTTCCTTTAAATGTGAGAGGCCCTCTTTGGACATCTCATTTGAAAAAGCACTGCTGTATCTCTGAAACTTGAAGTACACCATTGTCACTAAAGGGATTGTGACAACAAAACAAGGGCATTGCACAGTGGCACAAGAGATTGCTTAGTATCTAAAATATGCACTGACTTATGTGGTAGCTATTTATATGCTGTATGAGTGCATTAGTCAGGGTTCTCCAGAAAGACAGAACCAGTTATGTATGCAGATATGAGAGAAGGGATTTATTAGGGAATTGACTCACATGGTCACAGAGGCTGAGAAGTCCTGTGACAGGCTGTCTGTAATCTGGAGAACCAGCAAAGCTGGTAGCATGGCTCTGTCCAAGGCTGGAAGCCTGAGAACTAGGGAAGCCAACATTGTAGCCCCCAGGTGGAGGCCAAGGGCCTGAGAGCCCCTGGGGACAGCTGGTACAAGCCCTGGAGTCAAAGACCCCAAATCCTGGAGCTCTGATGTCTAAGGGCACGAAGAAAAGTATGACCCACTCTGGAAAGGAAGACCAGAGACAGAAATTCTCCCTTCTTCCACTTTCCCATTCCATCTGGGCTCCTAGCCCATTGGATAGTGTCTGCTCACATTGAGGATGAGTCTTTCCCACTCAGTTTGCTGGCCCACACACCAAACATTTCTGGAAACACCCTCACAAACACACACCCAGAAACCATGGTTCATTGGTCATCTAGGCATACCTCCGTCCAGTCAAGTTGACACCCAAAAGGTGGGAATCTCAAGTGGTGGTGTGGCTACCATAAATACATTCCCAGTCACTCAGTGGTTGGAATTGAGCTCTCTGGTCAGCAGGGTGGTACCATGTCCCCAGTGACATGCTTGACCACTGGCTTTGCCAGCTGAGCCACAGAGTAGCTTGTCCTATTAGAACTGGGCCCTCTTGTTCATCTCTGGCTCTCTGATGCCACTGTAAATAGGAGTCTATTCACTGCCCACCAGTCTCCTTCAGCTGTAGCTGGGGTGAATGTTTCCATGGCAATTCTAACTTCTGGAATCAGGAATCTGAGGGGGCAGTTTTGGCTGGTACACAGGCCTGGTTGTCTGAGTTGCCCACCTACAGAGCATGAGTTCTTACATTTGAGGGGGATTGGTATACTTCTCTTCCTTTGATGATTTCATCCAGCCTTCAGTTCCTCTTTGGTAGGATGTCAATGACTTGCATAATTCACTCTTTCGTTTTCCAAAAGATCTATAGAAAACAATTATTTTTTCTCCCATTTTGTAGGCTCTTTCTTTGGACTCTTGATTGTTTCTTTTGCTGTGCAGAAGTTTTTTAATTTGATGTCATCCCATTTATTGATTCTTAGTTTTATTTCCCGAGCTTTGGGGGTCTTATTGCAGAAGTATCCACCAGTGCCTATATGTTGGTGAGTTGGTCCTATGTTTTCCTCTTGTAATTACAAAGTTTCTGGTCTAATTTCTAGGTCTTTGATCCATCTCGAGTTCACTTTTGTGCAGGGTGAGAGATAGGGATCTAATTTCATTCTTCCATAGAAAACAAAGAAAAAGATGCCTTTTGAGTGTGTCAGTGGTAGAATAATCTCTTCTTTGATCAGCCTCATGATGTCTTATATTCATGAGCCATTCTTTATTGGTGCCTAGAAAGTAATAAACTTGTGTTCAGCATTTTAAAATACTGTGAGTTCCAGTTAGTTTATCACCATTGTCTTAGTTATTTATGCTTTAAATAAATGTCATAAAATATTGCACCCTTACACATCTGGTACTAAGCTGAAACTTCTAACTAATTGATAATGATATATATATATATATATATATATATATATATATATTTATGTATTCACATTTTTATAATTGATTTTATATGGACACATTCCATTTTTCATTTTTAATTGTATTTAAAATATATACTCTAAAAAAGGCAAGGAGTCCTATAAGTCTTATAAGAGAAAAGCAATTCCCTGTCCATCTGCGGCCCATTAGAATCTTGTTCTTCACTGATAACGACTTTGAAGTCTTTGAACTTCTTCTACTATTTGCCTCCATGTTTCTAATAACATGATTTTTCAGTTTTAGATATTATATACTGACTTACTGGTTGTTAACGGGGCTGAATTATGTCCCTCTGCCAAATTAATATGTTGAAGTCCTAATCCCAGTACCTCAGAATGTGACTGTATTTGGAGATAAGGTCTTAACAGATGTAATTAAGTTAAAATGAGGTCAGTAGGGTGAAACCTCTTCCATCTGACTGGTGTCCTACTATAAAGAAGACACCAATATTCACAGGAGAAGATAACGTGAAGACACCAGAGACAGCTATCTACCAGTGAAAGAGAAAAAGGCCTTGGGGTGAAAATCAACCCTGTTGGCACCTTGATATTGGACTTTCAACCTCCAGATGTGTGAGGGAGTAAATTTCTGTTAAGCCCTTCAGTATTTGTTATGGAAGCCCTAGCTTTTCACTTCTTTATACTTTCATATCCCTACCCTGAATTTACATATGCAAACATCTGAAGTTATAATACAATTATAATTTTATTAAATCATTCTTTGGGGTTGTAATGTTAGAAAAACTATTACAGGCAAGCCAAAAGGAACACTATGAATACATAATTTTTTTGTTCTTCCTGAAGTCAATAATTGTCTCATTTCTTTTTGCTCAATTTTCTATGACCACTCAACATTTCAATCTCGACTCTGAGATAAGTGTAAAATCTCAACATTCATATACAGGAAATAATTGGTTTTTCTCTTAAAGAAATTTGTTCTGAATTTTGCTGTCAGCTGTATCCCACAGTCTCTGTTTTCTATTTTCCCAGGAATTCCCATGATCTTGAATCCCCTATTACCTGGCTTCCTTTTTTTCTGGATTTACTTCCTCATTTTGTTGGAACACATCCTCCACTATCCCCGTGACAAAGGTTCATGGGAAGTAACATTTTCTTCTACTCTTATACTTGTTTCCACTGTTTCTAGTTTCCACTGTTGCTATGGAGACAACCGAAGCCATTTCCATTTCTGAGCCTGTGTAGGGACCTCACCTATATTTTCTCACTTGGGATATTGTGGTTCCCAGTGTTCTGAATTTCATCATGATGTGCATTGATGTGGGTCTTTTTTCTTCCTTTTAGCTGAGCATTTAGTAAGCGCTCTCATTTTGGAAATTCATCTAGAATCTGAAACATTTAAAGACAATATTTTTCTTTGATATTTCCCCCTCTCTATTTTCTCTCTTCTTTTTTCCTGGAGCAAATGTTATGTGGAAGTAGGACCTCCTGGATCGATTTCCTAACTTATTTTAATTTCTCCTCTAATAGTCCATTTTCTGACCCACTTTGTAGATTTCCTCAACATTATCTTTCAACTCTTCAATTAATTTTTTCATTTGTGCTATCATATATTAATATTTAAGAATTCTTTTTTATTGTGGACATCACAACACTGGGGACACTTTTTTTCCTAAATATTGTATAACTTCCTTAATCTACCTTATAGATGTCACATCTCTTCTTATATCTCTGAGGATATGCATGATAGAATTCAAAGGACTTTTTCTCCATTATCTGTTTCATTTTGTTTACTCCAAGCATCAGTTTTTCTAGAGGCATTCTTCAGATGTGTGCAATTGCTATGTTAAAGTGCGATATGAAAAGGCAAATTGCAACTCTAAAAGTAGCTGGCGAGCCCTGTTTTGGAGACTCTCCACCCTCCAGGATGTGTAGGTGGTTCCCTTGGGATGTCAGTCTCCTGGGAAAGCACATGTGTGGCTGCAGTGCTCTGGGAGTCAGGGAGGGAAGAAGACGCTGGAGCTGCTCACAGTTCTCTTTGTAGATTTTCCACTTATGGCTCTTTTTCAGGGTATGGTACTTCCCTGAGCTAAGAGTCCTGTCTTTTCCTATCTTCCAGTCTTCTGCTAGAGCACGAGAGGGTAGTCACCGGGTCAGGCAGAGCCAGAGCGATGGCATCTGGAGATTTGAGTGCTTCTTTCTACAAACTTTACCGACATCTCTCAGCTGTCCATACGGTTCCCTACCTCTAGAGATTCCTGGTGCCTCTGATTCCTGGAGTTCTGGGGTATGAAAGCTTCATGGCCACTCGGGCCAGCTTAGGCTTCCTGACGTGTCAGTAATACCTACCTCCTCAGTTTTTCTTTCACTCTCTGGTTGTGAAGGAGAAAATGGTACCCTGACCTTGTGATTTAGTGGGATTCAGGAGGGCATGGCGATTCTCTTGTCACTTCCCTCTATCCCATTTCTGGAGGAGCTACCTTACATTACAATCCCCTTTCACAACAAGGCTCCTTGTTTTGACATCTAGTCGAGGATCGGAAGTGGCCTTCTCTTTCTGGATTCGAAGGTTGATGATCCTGGTTACATGTTTGCCGAGCAGTCAATCTGCTGCCTATTGGAACTTGGGATATAGCTGTTGTGTCTACCAAGGCTAGAACACTAGGGAGCCAGGAAAAATTTAAATGTGGAGTGTGCTGCACTTCTCTGATGCCTTTGGCGATACCCTATAAGGAAGACAAAAGACTGAGATGAGGGTGACCTGTTTTTATTGAAAAGTAGCATGAGAACAATTAGTTTGGTTAAGAGAACAGAACTGGGGTTGGCAAGTTTGGCGATAAAGAACCAACTAACCTCTTTGGCAAGAGCCTGAAATATGGGGTGGTTGATTCAAAAGTCCAATTCTCCCTCTAAAGAAAGCAGGAATGGATATTCCACAGAAGATGAAATGGTGCTAAATAAATAAATAATAAGCCTGAACTGTCAGGATCTCCCAAGTTCCTCTCATTAAGCATTTCCACCTGCAGGTGATCAGGCCTGAGGGGAAAAAGTGAATGAGGGGCCCTGTGCTTCCTAGCCCAGGGCTATAATTTCTAATTGCCTCAAAGCAGAGGTCATTAGAGTGAAAGGCAAGGGAGGAGCAGGTCTGGGGAGCCTGCAGCAGGGAGACCGGAGACCCCAGAAGCAAAGACTATCTGGGAATCAAACAGATCAGGAATTTGTTAAGGAACTGAAGAGCTGAATTGTGAAGAAACTCCAACAGGTGAATTAGAGCCTAGACTGTCCGATTCCTAGGACAATCCTCTGTCTCCTGTCCCCCATCAATTTGTGCTAAGAGAGGGTTGTGGGTTACTATTGTTCTTCACATCTTGGGAAGGAGCTCTTGCTTGTCATTTTTATCTCTCAGTGACATATGTGAAGGTGTGGATGATCATGGGCAAAGAAGATGCTCTTGGTGGCTATAACCACAAGGACTTGGAAGACAGAGGACCTACAAAGTCTTTCCAGAGAGCAGAGCTGGTGTTGGCAAGTTTGCTGTGGAAGAACCAACTCTCTTTGCCACAGAGAGGCCTGGCTCTTTTTGTCTGGCTGCATTGCAATTTGTCAGGTGGACCAGGGAGCTCTGTGCAGCGTTTTCCAGCCTCTCCTCATCACAAATAGTTTTTATTAATTTAAAAATTGACATTATTGGTTTCTTTTTGATTACTATATATTGGGTATGTTGCAAATAGGTAACTTAACTTTTACCAACATGTCACTAAAATACAGAGAACTCTATCTGGACCTAAGAAGTAGACAACATGTCACCCAAAATGTCACTTGGTGCTGGTTGCAGAAACTAATACAAGGTATGAAAACAAAAAGCAACACAATCCAAAGGACACCTGAAATTCGAGGGGCAGTTGGTGGGTGAATCAGAGCGGGGATTTGGAGATGGATGGGTCTGGAAACAAGTTTAAGCTCTGCCATTAACACTATACCCTCAGGCACAAGAACCTCTCTCTGCTACATTTCCTTCAAATATGAAATGGGGACGCTACTAAAACCTCCCTTATAGGGCTGATGTGAGGATTGCAGGAGGTAGTGGGCACAAAGCACATGGCAGAAGGCCTGGCACACAGGGCCATTCATTGACCCTGAAAGAGATGACAGTCACACAGCAGACGGCCACCGGCAACAGGCGCAGAGACAGTGAAGACTAGAAGGATGTGAATGGGGCCCTTGGAATAAGGTGAAGGTTTTTTTTTTTTTTGGCGGTACTGGAGATTGAACCCAGGGGTGTTCTACCTCCGCGCTACACCCCCGGCCCTATTTTTTTATACTTTATTTTGAAACCGGGTCTCACGAAGTTGCGGAGGGCCTCACTAAGTAGCTGAGGCTGGCCGCGAACCCGGATCCTCCGGTCTCCGCCTCCCAAGTACTGGGAAGCATGTGCTCACTTCTCCCACACAGTCCTTCCATTTACATGGTTTTTCATTTTAAACTCTGTTTTTTTAGCCTGGGCATCATCATGCAGTTAATAGCTCTGTAATCTCAGGGGCTTGATGTGGTATTATACATAATTGATGGTCAGTAAATGTTTTTGAATGAGTATCTATTTATCACTAATTCCATTCTTAAGCCAGTATTCACACACACACAAACACACACACACACACACACACACACACACACTCCCACACACACACAAACACACACACACATACATCTTGAATTTTCTTAGCTTCTGGCTTATTTTTTTAAATTATCAGACAAAATGGCTAAACAAATAAAAAGTCATTGGAATTCAGTCTTTTCTGGTTCTATGTGTAAAAACCATCCATTTATTCCCAAGTAGACTTCTACAGTGCTAGGGGAAATTGATATGCATTTTCTGTAGAATAAAAATAATCTATAAAATGTTCTTTGTTTTATTTAGATCTGTTGCAGAATTGGACAGTTTTGAAATAGGAAGGAGAAAATCTGATAAAATGCCTTAAAAATATTTATAATTTTTAAAAAGTAGCATAAAATGTTAGTAGTGTTAATTTTTAAATTTCCCTCTCAAGTGGATAGATTAAAACAATAAAACAAGTTAAATTTTTTTCTGGTATTGGGGATTGAACCCAGGGGCATTCTACCTCCAAGCTATATCCCCATCCCTATTTTATTTTATTTTTCTAATTAGGAAACAGGGTATTGCTAAGTTGCTGAGAGCCTTGCTAAAGTGCCAAGGCTGACTTTGAACCTGCGATCATCCTGTCTCAGCCTCTCAAGTACTGGGATTACAGACTTGCACTAGCATGCCCAGCCTAAAATTATTTTTTTTTTTGAGGTACGGGGGATTGAACCCAGGGGTGTTCTACCTCCGTGCTACACCCCTGGCCCTATATTTTTTTATACTTTATTTTGTAACCAGGTCTCACAAAGCTTCAGAGGGCCTCACTAGGTAGAGAGAGAGAGAGAGAGAGAGAGAGAAAGAGAGAGAGAGCTGACGCTGGCCATGAACCTGGATCCTTCGGTCTCCGCCTCCCAAAGTACTGGGATTACAAGCATGCACCACCACACCCGGCCCAGCCTAAAATTTTGATCTGATTAAATAACTTTATTTTAAGTGTGAGGCATGACTTTTTTTCATTTTGGGAAGGGCTTGAATTGTATTTTGTAGAAGGAATAATTTTTCTTCAATGTGGGCAACCTTGCACTATGTGAGTCTCACAATGAAACAGCTTATAAATACATGTACATGCATATATGTGTATAGTTTCCAACATATCTGATGCAGCCCACATATAAATCTATTTTATATTTTTTGGAAATCACATTACACACACATTTCTTTCCACGAAGGGACCAATCTAAATTTTGTAACGTTGTGCTTTTCAAACTGGGATATTCTCACCCTGGAGTAATGTGCCCAAAGGAATTGTGAAGCCTTAGGGTGAATATGACACTTGGCTTATCAACCTGGGATATCAATTTACTGAAAAAAAAGTTTTTTGAAGAGATATGGGGCTAAGAAATGGAGGTTGAGGGACTTTTTATTTCTTAAATTATTATTGATTATGGCAATTTTTACCATACATTGGTAATCATAAAATTGGATAACATTTCCTATGGTCTTTTTAAAACTAAAAATTGAGAATTCAAGAATATGACTTCCTTGTTGAAAGTAGAGCTCTGTGGGATGTATTTTCATTCTCCTCTACCATTAGTGTTAAATTTTTAAATAAGTCTTACTATAAAAATTATTTAGTGTGCCTATTTTAGTGTATATATTTAGAGGTGATTTTCAGTGTATGTACCTTCAGTTGACATACGATGTTCTGAATCAGGGGCTCAGATGAGCTTAAAATGGAATGCATCTACCTGCGAGTATCTTTGTATATGTTACCCTCTTTTTACTGCTCAATCTCCTTTCTTCCCTCACCCAAAGGCCCACAATTTTCATCAGATTTGTGAGAGAGTCTATGGTGAAAATAATATTATGATCTAATATTAATTTCTCTTTATATTTTGCCATTCACAGATTGAGGCACCTTTGGGCAAATGCTTTCTATACTTGATTTTTTATGATTTGAGGCTCAATGGCAGCTTCTGCTTCTGCTTATATTATTTGTTGTATTTTATTTTTTTTAATTTTTATTTTTTTTATATTCATTTATTAGTGCATTGTAATTATACATTTTGATACACATCAGGGTAGCAGCATCATACATGCACACATTGCTCATTTAGCCCTCCCTCAAATCCCATCCTTTTCCCTTCCCCTTCCCTCCCTTTCGTGCTCCACATAGTGATTGAGTTTTATGTTTGTGTATATACATCATGTGCTATAGTGTGTTTTCCTCCACCCCCCTCCCAACTCCCTCAGTTAGGTCACCTTCTTTATTCATCTAAAGTTTTCTTCTTCTTTGTCAGGAGTCCCTTCTAAGTCCCATTCTATCTAGCTTCCACATATTAGGAGGACATCCGACTTTTCATTCTTAGTGACTTACTAACTTCACTTAGCATAATGTTCTCCAGTTCTCTCCATTTCCCTGCAAATGATGTAATTTTGTTCTTCTTTGTGGCCACGTAAAATTCCATTGTGTACATATCCCATAGTTTTGTGATCCATTCATCTGTCGATGGACACCTTGGCTGGTTCCAAAGTTTGGCAATTGTGAATTGTGCAGCTATAAACATAGATACACATGCA
>PVJS01029917.1:0-24451 GCA_004027185.1 Glis glis
TAAAGAATAAAAATAGGGCTGGGGGTGTAGCTTGGAGGTAGAATGCCCCTGGGTTCAATCCCCAGTACCCCCCCACACACACACACACAAATTAAAATAGCCGGGCGTGGTGGTGCACGCTTGTAATCCCAGTACTTTGGGAGGCGAAGACTGGAGGATCTGGGTTCATGGTCAGCCTCAGCTCTCTTTCTCCCTCTCCCTCTCCCTCTCCCTCTCTCTCTCTCCCTCTCTCTCTCCCTCTACCTAGTGAGGCCCTCCACAACTTCGTGAGACCCAGTTTCGTTTCAAAATAAAGTATTATAAAAAAATAGGGCCGGGGGTGTAGCACGGAGGTAGAACGCCCCTGGGTTCAATCCCCGGTACCGCAAAAAAATAAATAAAATAAAATAAAACATAGAGATGGGGGTGTATCTCAGAGGTACAATGCCTCTGGGTTCAATCCCCAGCACAAAAAACTTAAAAAGTGACAGCCCCTGAGATGGGAGATTATCCTGGATGATCAGTTTAGCTGCTCTAATCACTTGAGTCTTTAAGAACAAAAAACCTTCCAGGTCCATTTCAAAAGCAACAAAACAGGCTGAGGCCAGGCGTGGTGGCGCTCGCCTGTCATCCCAGTACATGGGAGGCCGAGACAGGAGGATGGCAGGTTCGTAGCCAGCCTCAGCTACTTAGTGAGGCCCTCCCCAACTTAGTGAGACCCTGTTTCAAAATAAAGAATTAAAAACTAGGGCTGGGGCTTGGAGGTAGAATGCCCCTGGGTTTCATCCCCAGTTCCACAAAAAAAAAAAAGAAACAGGCTGAGACAGGAGGATTGCAGGTTCGCAGCCAGCCTCAGCAACTTAGTGAGGCCCTGATTCAAAATAAAAAAAAAATAAAAGCCGGGCGTAGTGGCACACGCTTGTCATCTCAGTACTTGGGAGGCTGAGACTGGAGGATCGGGGTTCGCAGCCAGCCTCAGCTACTTAGTGAGACCCTCCGCAACTTAGTGAGACCCTGTTTCAAAATAAAGAATAGAGCCAGGCGTGGTGGCGCACGCTTGTAATCCCAGTACTTTGGGAGGCAGAGACTGGAGGATCTGGTTCACGGCGCTCTCTCTCTCTCTCTCTCTCTCTCTCTACTTAGTGAGGCCCTCCGCAACTTCATGAGACCGGTCTCAAAGTATAAAAAATAGGGCCGGGGGGTGTAGCGCGGAGGTAGAACGCCCCTGGGATCAATCCCCGGTAAGAAAGAAAGAGAGAGAGAGAGAGAGAGAGAGAGAGAAAGAGAGAAAGAAAGAAAGAGAAAAGAAAGAGAAGAAAAGAAAGAAAAGAAAAGAAAAGAAAAGAAAAGCAAGCAAGCAAGAAAGAATAAAAAATAGGGCTGGGGGTGTAGCCCAGAGGTAGAATGCCCCTGGGTTTAATACCCAGTACTGCAAACAAAAAAAAAAAATAATAATAATAATAATAAATAAATTAATTAAAAAAATAAGCTGGGCCTGGTGGCGCACGCCTGTAATCCTAGTACTTGGGAGGCTGGAACAGGAGAATTGCAGGTTCGCGGCCAGCCTCAGCCACTTAGTGAGGCCCTCCGCAACTTAGTGAGACCGTTTCAAAATAAAGAATAAAAAATAGGGCCGGGGGTGTAGTCCAGAGGTAGAATATCCCTGGGTTCAATCCCCAGAATTGCAAAAAGAAAAAAAGAAAAGAAAGCACAAAGCCAGGGCTGGGGTGCTCCCAGTCACACAGCGCTTGCCTAGCATGTGTGACGGCCTCAGTTCAATCCCCAGCACCTCAAAAAAACAGAAAGCAAGTCCAGATCATTCTACAAGAATCCAACCAGAGGCAGGACTGGAATGAGAAGGAAACATGTCCTTTCTCTCCTTCCTCTCCACACCAACTACTTGGCCACTTTGTGTGTGCGTGGTGCCGGGGTTGAACCCAGGGGCGTTCTACCTCCGAGCTACACCCCCAGCCCATTTTGTTTGGAAACAGGGTCTCCCTAGGTTGCTGAGTCTAAGTTGCTGAGGCTGGCCTCAAATCTGGGATCCTCCTGTCTCAGCCTCCCAAGTACTAGGATTACAAGTGTGCATCACCACACCCAGCTAATACATGGCCATGTTAAAATCTGCCTCAGTTTCACATCTGCACTCTCCTGGTTTAAAGCTCACTCCCCTGAAGGCAAGGATATAGACGGATGACCATGTGGTAGTGGGGCATAAAGACCTCAGGCAGGGCGCTGTACAACACTGACACCCAAAGGGCTCTGCGGGTCCACATCACGCTACAGTAGAGCGGCGGCCCCACTCCCACTTTATAGATGGGGTGCAAGAGGTTAGATGACTTAGCCACACAACTGGTAAAGGACTTGAACCCCAGTAGTGTGTACCTCTAGAATCACCACAGGACAGCAGAACTAGATAAGTCTGCTAAGCCACACAACTAGAGTTAAAGCCTGAGACCTGCTTAATCTAATCACAGAAGCTTAATCGAAGCACAGAATGATGGGCTGATAAGAAAGCTGCAGTAATTACAAAGCCTAATCGTCCAGCTCTGCCGCTCCTGGGGATCTTTCCAAAGGGACTGAAATCAGAGAATTACAGTAATGCATGCATGTCCACGTTCACAGCAGCACAACTCACAACAGCCAAATTATGGGACCAACCTAGGTGTCCATCAACAGACGAATGGTTTACAAAATTATGGGACATGCATACAATGGAATTCAACTCAGCCATAAAGAACAAAATAATGTCACTTGCAGGAAAATGGATGGACCTGGAGAACATTATGTGACGTGAGATAGCCAGTCACAGAAAGTGATTAGCCAGTCACAGAAAGTGAAGGGTCGTAGGTTTTCTCTCATATGCAGAAGCTAAGGAGTCACGGGGCTCCAGATAATGGAGGAGAAACCTCAGTGGAGCCAGGGAGGTGGTCTAGGGGAAGGGGGATGGGGAAGAGGGAGCATCAATGAAGGAATGACTCTGTATGGGGAAGGGGGGAACGGGGAGGGAGCCGGGGGAAAGCCCGCCAAGTGCTGTGTGCATGTATGTCTCTATCACTGTGAACTACATTATGATGCGAAACTATAATGCACCAATAAAAGTATAAAATAATTTCTTTTTTTGGTGCTGGGGATTGAACCCAGGGGCATTCTACCTCCAAACCACAACCACAGCTCTTTTTTTTATTTTATTTATTTATTTTTGTGGTACTGGGGATGAAACCCAGGGGCCTTCTACCTCCACGCTATACCCCCAGACCTATTTTATTATATTTGGAAACAAGGGTCTAAGTGCTCAGAGCCTCACTTGTTGAGGCTGGCCTGGAACCTGCGATCCTCTTGTCTCAGCCTCCCAAGTACTAGGATTACAAGGTGCGCCACCACGCCCAGCATAATTAATTTTGGGGGGGCAGTACTGGGGAATGAACCCAGGGGCATTCTACCTCTGGGCTACACCCCCAGCCCTATTTTTTTATTCTTTATTTTGAAACAGGGTCTCACTAAATTGCGGAGGGCCTCACTAAGTAGCTGAGGCTGGCCACGAACCTGTGATCCTCCTGTCTCAGCCTCCCAAGTACTGGGATTACAAGCGTGCGCCACCACGCCCGGCCCCGAGAGATCCCATTTCAAAACAAAAAATGAAAAATGGGCTGGGGGTATAACTTGGAGGTAGAATGCCTCTGGGTTCATCTCCAGTACTGCGCAAACACACACACAAAAAGGAATGTAACAATGTGCACCCTGCTCACCCAGGGAAGCCATGCTGTCTTCCGGACACTAAGGGTCAAGACACACGGACAGGGCTGGGGATGTAGGTCAGTGGCAGAACACACATGTGCAAGGCCTCGGATTCAATACAAACACTGGGGCCAAAAACAAATAAATAAATGGACAGAAGTCAGCTTGGGAAGGGGCAAGCGGAGAAGAGCTAGGCGTAGGATGAGGCCGGAAGGTCGGTGGGAATTCTGGCCCTCAGACCGAGGGCGCCAGCCAGTGTGGGGCAGGGGAACCACAGGCTCAACTCGTTTTAAGAGGATCAGTTTCCACTTTGTAAAACAGACCTGAGCAGCGGCAGGAAGACAAGCTGGGGAGCACTTTGCTGAGCCTTGAACAGGACACAAAAACCAAGCTCAGAAACACGGCTCTCCCTGCAGGGTGTGATTTCTTAGAAGGCTGCAGGTATACCTATATTTTTAGAAAGAAGCCAAAAGCCAGGTATGGTGGTGCATGATTATAATGCCAGTACTTGGGAGGCTCAAGCCAGGAGGATCTCAGGTTTGAGGCCAGCGCGCAGTAATTTAGCAAGACCCTGTTTCAAAATAAAAAATACAGCCAGGCATGGTGGCACACGTTTGTAATCCCAGTACTTTGGGAGGCAGAGACCGGAGGATCTGGGTTCATGGCCAGCCTCAGCTGTCTCTCTCTCTCTCTCTCTCTACCTAGTGAGGCCCTCTGCAACTTCGTGAGACCTGGTTTCAAAATAAAGTATAAAAAAATAGGGCCAGGGGTGTAGCACGGAGGTAGAACGCCCCTGGGTTCAATCCCCGGTACCGCAAAAAAAAAAATAGGTAGGGCTGGGGGTGTAGCCCGGAGGTAGAATAACCCTGGGTTCAATCCCTGATACCGCCAAAATAAAACAAATAGGGCTGAGAGTGTAGCTCAGAGGTAGAATGTACCTTGGTTTAACCCCCAGTACCACACACAAAAAAAGCAGAACACCCCTGGGCTCAATTCCCAGTACCTCCCCACACACAAAAAGAGAAGTCCAAGACCTAGAAATCCAAACACTAAAAACTCTTTCTAGCAATATTACGTCTGATAGAGCTATAAGTTTAAAAAAGAAGCTACCAAGTTGGGTGTGGTGGTACACACCTGTGATTTCAGTACTTGAGAGGCTGACACAGGAGGATTGTAGGTTTGAGGCCATCCTCAGCAACTTAGTGAGGCCCTCCACAACTTAGTGAGACACTGTTTCAAAACAAAAACTAAAATAGGGCTGGGGGTGTAGCATGGAGGTAGAATGCCTCTGGGTTCAAATTCCAGTAACCCCCAAAAATAAATAAAAATAAGAAAATAATAAAAATAAAAAGGGTTAAGGGTGTAGCTCAGAGGAAGAATGCCCCTGGGTTCAATCTCCAGTACCCAAAAGTAGCCATTATATACACAAGTTAGCAAGTGATAGAAGCTACATAAATGAGGAACACGCCTAATTTAGCTAGTATTTATTCTACAATATTTATGTGCCTCTTTTATATTGTAGCCTATACTTCTCTATGAATTTTCTTAAATCAGAAAAGTTATACCACTGTTTACAAATCCAAGTTTAAGGGACCATTTGGATGCTGTGTTTATGTGTATTTATTTGTGGAGTACATGCTTAGATGGGAGAGGCCCTGGGTTCCATCCCAGCACTGCAGAAAAAAAAGGCAACATGTGAGCCTTACGTGCCAGGCATATCCTCATTTAATCCAATACCACTTGAAAGCCGTGTTAATTATTCCTAATCCACAGATGTAGAAGCAGCATCTTGCTTGTCCAAGTTCATCAAGCCAGTGGAGGGGGACTTATCAAGAAGAGCGGGCCCAAGCCCGGCATGGTGACACTCGCCTGTAATCCCAGTGCTTGGGAGGCTGAGACACGAGGATTGAAGGTTCGCAGCCGGCCTCAGCAATTTAGCGGGGTCCTCCACAACTTAGTGAGACCCTGCTTCCAAATAATATATAAAAAAAGGCCTGGGGGTAGCTCAAAGATCGAATGCCCCGGGTTCAAACCCCAACACGCTAAAAAAAAAGAAAAAGAGGTACCCTAACTCTGGGTTAAGAAGTAATATGAGTCCAACACCCACCTCGTCCCCCAAACCAAAATGAGAACCAGCCTGGCACAACCATAATGAACAAGGCCATGAGAACAGAGAAATGGCAAAAGAAGGTTCACGGTTCCGGTTGGAAATGTCCAGGCCTGGTCAGGGTCCCTGTGACTAAGGCACATCCCATCTGGACCAAGTTTTCAGGAATGAATCGATGTCCTTCTGCAACAAGAGGCCACGCCAGTCTTCCCGCCAACCTCTGTGCACACATGCCCCACAGAGGGCAAATACTGCTCGAGCGGGGCCCCGACATCAGCTGCCACCCCTCACTTCTCCCCTGGACACTCTCATGCAAGAGTGCCAGTGGCTCTGGCTAACCAGGTTCCCTTGATGCCCAAGGCTCCCGCGGGCGCAGACGGTCTATACGAAAGACCACTCCGCCTGCACGCTGCCCGGGTCCTGACCTGACCCTGCGCCCCCTTCCCAAGCAGGGCTCCCCCAGCGCGGCGAGGACCACGCAGTCCCCACGCAGTCCCCAGCGATGGAGGAGCCCCCCAGGGAAGACCCGGCTCGCAAACCTGAGCCGGCCGCGTCGCCGGGGCCCGGCCCCACGACGTCCATCTCGGGAGGCAGCCATCGGGATGCTCAGCTGCGGGACAGTGGAGGCAGGCGCCAAGCGGACCCCCGAAGCGCGCCCAAGGACCGGCCGGGCACCGGAAGTGGAGGCCGGAGGACCGGGACTCAGGGGTGTCTGGAGGCCGTGGGCTGCCCACTTCCTGCGCGACTAGGCTGGCAGCCAGCGCCGGCACCCGAGGCTGCTGGGAAAAGGGGACCCCCTAGCTGCACCCAAAGCTTGTTCTATTGAGGGAGGGTCTGGAAAGACCCCCCCATACTAAGTCACCAGGGAGCCGCCAAGGACCTCGGCCCATTTTGGCGCCAAACAGCACGGGGAGCGCGCGACCGGAAGTGCCACCCGGCCCGCGCCAACGGCGGCCCCAGCGGCCCCAGCGGCGCATGCGCGCGCGCGGCTGTCAGCAGCGGCCACGGGCGGCCGGAGGGGAAGCGACCCCCCACCCCGACGCCTCCCCGCTCCACCGCCCCGCCGCCGCGATCCCCCACCCCGCCGCCGCGGCACCTACCGCCGGCGGACATCGTCGGGCAGCGAGACGGCCGGAACGGCCAGCGCGGGCACCCGAGCCGGGGCGGTGCGGGCCGGCATCTCGGAAGCTGCAGCAGAGGCGGCAACGGGCGCAGGCGGCCTCGGCTTTTCGCGCGGAAACCTACGGGGAGGGGCGGCGAGCGGAGGCGGCGCGTACCACCGCGGCTCGGGCGCGGGGGAGGAAGGACGCACCGCGCGAGGGAGGCCGGACCAAGTGCGGGCCGAGCGCGCGGGGCGGGCCAGTGCGCAGGGCTGCGCATGCGCGGGGCGGACGCGCACCCCCGCTCGGAGCAGTGGGCTCGTCCAAGCTCTGCAGTCCTCGTCGGCTGGGAGGGGGCGCAGTGCCTGAAACCGTCATTCATTCATCCTTCGGGGCGTGCTGAGGATAAAGCAGCCAGCAGCAGCTCCAGGGCGTTATAAACCCCGTGAGCTCTCGAGTTAACGTCCTCAGTTCCAATCCAGTGTCCACCGTCTGCTTGTCGTAGGCTGCTCGCATGGCGCGAATGTCCTCAGCTGTGAATTGGGGCTAATAGCACCCAGCCCAGAAAATCGTAAGGATACGCAAAATTTGTAGCTAGCACCAAAGATCTCGCTCTGTAGAAAGGCCACTTCCACGGTGTATGTTTAATAAAACGCCAGGACACAAGGAAAGGGTAATCTCTTATAGAACTAGTGTTGGGAAAACTGGATATCCACAGGTCAAAGAATGAAGTTGGACCCCTCCTTACATGGTATACAAGAATGTGCAAGACGGACCTGAGACCATACAACTATAGAAGAAAACATGGAACTAGAGGAAGACAAGGAGGGAAGCTTCACGATACTGGATTTGACAATGACACCAAAAGCAACAAAACCCAAGATAGACAACACAGGTCTCAGCCAATTAAAAGCACATGCACAGCAAAGGAGACAGCCTACAGCGGAAGGGCAATTTACAGGAATGGGAGAAAATATTTGCAAACTACATCTGACAAGGGGTTAATATTCAGAATATATGCTGAGCCGGGCATGGTGGCCTATACCTAGGAGGCTGAGACAGGGGATCGCAGGTTTGAGGCTAGCCTCAGCAACTTAGCAAGACCCTGTTTCAAAGTAAAATGAAAAGGGCTGAGGGTGGAGCTCAGAGGTAGAATGCCCCCAGGTTCAATCCCCAGTACAAAAAAAAGAGAGAATATATGCCAGACATGGTGGTGCACACCTGTAATCCCAGTTGTTGGGAGGCTGAGACAGGAGATTGCAAGTTCAAGGATAGCCTCAGAAACTTAGTAAGGCCCTCCACAATTTAGCAAGACCCTGTTTCAAAATAAAAATAAATTAGGGTGTAGCACGGAGGTAGAATGCCCCTGGGTTCAATCCCCAGTACCACAAAAAAGGGGGGCTGGGCGTGCAGGGCAGTGGCAGTGGCAGAGCACCCCTGGGCTAAATCCCCAGTAATGCACATGCGCGCACACGCACATGCTCATACACATACAGAAACACACAAACCCAGGGTTGAGGGTGTAGCTCAATGGTTGAGCCTTGCCTAGCTTGTACAAGGCCCTGGGTTCAATCCTGGGTAGGTAACACACACACACACACACACACACACACACACACACAAAGAATTCCTACAACTTGATAACCAAAAAAACCTGATTTTAAAATAGGCAAAGGGCCGGGCGTGGTGGCGCACGCTTGTAATCCCAGTACTTTGGGAGGCAGAGACAGGAGGATCCGGGTTCGCGGCCAGCCTCAGCTCTCTCTTAGTGAGGCCCTCCACAACTTCGTGAGACCTGGTTTCAAAATAAAGTATAAAAATAGGGCCGGGGGTGTAGCACGGAGGTAGAACGCTCCTGGGTTCAATCCCCGGTACCGCAAAAAAATAAATAAATAAAATAAAATAAAATAGGCAAAGGGAGCCAGGCATGGTGGTGCACACCTGTAATCCTAGTACGTGGGAGGCTGACACAGGAAAATAACAGGTTCGAGGACAGCCTCAGCAAGTAGTGAGACTCTCAAGCTAGTGAGACTCTGTTTCAAAGTAAAAATAAAATAGTGCTGGGGGTGTAGCTCAGGCAAAATGCCCCTGGGCTCAATCCCCAGACCGCAAAAAAAAAATAGACAAAGGATTTGAATAAACAGTTCTCCAAATATATGCAAATGGCAACAAGCATATGAAAAGATGCTGTTCATCACTAACCATCAGGGAAATGCAAATCAACCACAATGAGATACCACCTCACACCTGTTAGGATAGCTGCTGTCAGTCAATAATAAATGTCCTAGCCAGGCTTGGCGGTGCACACCGTTAATCCCAGTACTTGGGAGGCTGAGACCGGAGGATCGCAGGTGCACAGCCAGCCTTACAATTTTGCCCTCAGCATCTTAGGGATACCCCATTTCAAAACAAAAAACAGGGCTAGGGTGTAGCTCTGAGGTAGAATGCCCATGGGTTCAATCCCCAGTACCATAAAATAATAATAATGATGATGATGATAAATGTTCGTGAGGATGTAGAGAAATTAGAATACTTGTGCAGAGTTGACAGAACTGGAAAATGGTGTAGACACTGGAAAACAGTATAAGACTTCCTCAAAAAACTAAAAATAGAATTAAAGCTGGGCATGGTGGCACACGCTTGTAATCCCACTAGTTGGGAGGCTGAGACAGGAGGATCGCAGGTTCAAAGACAGCCTCAGCAAGTAGTAAGACTCTCATCTACCTAGGGAGACCCTGTTTCAAACTAAAAATAAAATAGGGCTGGGGGTGTATCCCAGAGGTAGAATGCCCCTGGGTTCAATCCCCAGTACCACACACAAAAATAAATAAGCCAGGTGTGGTGGGCACACTTGTAATCCTAGTACTTGGGAGGCTAAGACAGGAGGATTTCAGGTTCGAGGTCAGCCTCAGCAACTCAGGCCCTGTTTCAAAGAATAAAAAGGGCTGAGGGTGTAGCATGGAGGTAGAAGGCCTCTGGGTTTACATCATATGCTACAGCATGTGTGCACCTTGAAAATGTTATGCTAAGTGAAAGATGTCACAGAAGACAAATTCTACCTGATTCCACTAATACGAGGTATCTAAAGTAGTCAAAATCTTTTTTTTTCTTTTTTTTTTTTTGCGGTACCGGGGATTGAACGCAGGGGCGTTCTACCTCCGCGCTACGCCCCCAGCCCTATTTTTTATACTTTATTTTGAAACCGGGTCTCACAAAGTTGCGGAGGACCTCACTAGGTAGAGACAGAGAGAGAGACAGGGAGAGAGAGAGAGAGAGAGAGAGAGAGAGCTGAGGCTGGCCGTGAACCCGGATCCTCCGGTCTCCGCCTCCCAAAGTACTGGGATTACTAAAGTATTCAAAATCTTAGAAACAATCAGGTGTAGTGGCAAACACCTGTAACCTGAGCTACTCAGGAGCTGAGGCAGGAGGATTGCAAGTTTGAAGCCAGCCTGGGCAACTTAGACCCCATCTCAAAATAAAGTAAAAAGGGTTGGGATATAGCTTAGTAGTAGAGTGCCCCTGGGTTCTATTTCCAGAATTGCAAAAAAAAAAAAAATTTAGAAAAAGAAAGGAGAATGGCAGTAACCATATATGAGGGAGTGAGGAAAAGGGGAATTATTCAATGAATATAGAATTTCAGTCTCACAAGATGAGAAAGTTCCTGAAACCTATTGCATGACAATGTGCATGTAGTTAACTACTGAATTGTACGTTTTGTGTGTGTATGTGGCACTGGGGATGGAACCCAGGGGCATTCTACATTTGAGCTACACTCCCAGCCCTATTTTATTTTTATTGGGAAACAGGGTCTCACTGGGTTGATGAGAGTCTCACTACTTGATGAGGCTGTCCTCTAACTACAATCCTCCTGTCTTGGCCTCCCAAGTACTAGAATATCAAGAGTGGGCCACCATGCCCAGCTATTTTTGGTGTGTGTGTGTGTGTGTGTGTGTGTGTGTGTGTGTGGTGCTGGGGATTGAACCCAGTGGCATTCTACCTCCCAGCTATCCCCGAGCCCATTTTATTTTTTATTTGGAAACAGGGTCTCACCAGGTTGCTGAGAGCCTCACTATAATACTGAGGCCAGCTTCAAACCTGTGATCCTCCCGTCAGAGATTCCAGGCATGTGCTACCACACCCAGTCCCCCAGCCCTATTTTATTTTATTTATTTTTTTATTTTTTTGCGATACCGGGGATTGAACGCAGGGGCATTCTACCTCCAAGCTACACCCCCGGCCCTATTTTTTATCCTTTATTTTGAAACCGAGTCTCACGAAGTTGCGGAGGGCCTAACTAGCTGAGGCTGGCCGCGAACCCGGATCCTCCGGTCTCCACCTCCCAAGTACTGGGATTACAAGTGTGCACCACCACGCCCGGCTCCTATTTTATTTTTTGTTTTGAAACACTGTCTTCCTAAATTACTGAGAGCCTCACTAAATTGCTGAGGCTGTCCTAGAACCTGCAATATCCTGTCTCAGCTTCCTAAATCCTGGGATTACAGGCGTGCACTGCCATGCCCAGATCTGAACTGTACACTTTTTTTTTTGGTCATGCTGGGGCCTTCTACCTCCAAGCTACACCCCAACCAGATTTTATTTTTTATTTTGAAACAGGGTCTTGCTAAATTGCTTACTAAGTAGCTGAGGCTGGCTTCCAACCTGCGATTCTCCTGTCTCATCCTCCCAAGTACTGGGATTACAGGTGTGCACCGTCATACCTGGCTCTGAACTGTACACTTAAAAATGCTTAAGATGGAGCCGGGTGTGGTGGCGCACGCTTGTAATCCTAGTACTTGGGAGGCGGAGATAGGAGGATCCCGGTTCGCGGCCAGCCTCAGCTACTTAGATGAGGCCCTCTGCAACTTCGTGAGACCCGGTTTCAAAATAAAAGATTAAAATAAAAAATAGGGCCGGGGGTGTAGCTCGGAGGTAGAACGCCCCTAGGTTCAATCCTTGGTACCGCAAAAAAAAAAAAAAAATGCTTAAAATGGCTGGGCGTGGTGGCGCACGCTTGTAATCTCAGTACTTGGGAGGCTGAGACCGAATTCGCGGCCCACCTCAGATACTTAGTGAGGCCCTCTGCAACTTAGTGAGACCCTGTTTCAAAATAAAGAATAAAAAACAGGGCTGGGGGTGTAACTCAGAGGTAGAATGCCCCTTGGCTCCATCCCCAGTACCACAAAAAATAAGAAAGAAAGAAAGAAAGAAAGAAAGAAAGAATAAAAAATAGGGCTAGGGGTGCAGCTCAAAGGTAGAAAGCCCCTGGGTTCAACCCCCAGTACTGCCAAAAAACAACAACAAAAAAAGGGCAAGGTCTGGGGGTGTAGACAGAACCTGGGTTCAATCCACAGTGCCACAAAAAAAGAAAAAGAAATACAATGCAAAGCGGTTGGGGGTATGGTAGCGATGGCTTCCAGGATGCTCTGGGGTGGGCGCTGGGACGGAGCTCTGAGAGAACCCACCAGGAGCCTCCTGAAGAACCCAGGAGCGGTTTGGTTTTGGGGGACACACTCTGCTCCCACCGCTCAGGGTCCGAAGTTCTGTACCCAAACCGCTCCCCCGAAAACCTTCCCAAAGCAACGCAGCCTCGAGTTATAGGCCGAGGCCCAGAAGGCAGCCCGGCCAAAGTCCAGATGGCCAAATTTGGCATGGGGGCTGGTGGCGGCGCGGGCCACGTGTCCTGAGCCCCAGTCAGTCAGAAGGCCAAAGCTGAGTCACCGCAACGCCAGAGGATCCTGACCGCCCTGCAGAAGCACTCAACAATTCAACAGGGACAATATTTCAGTCACCCCAGAGGGCCTCAAGAACTGTCCAGAAGCAGGACAGAGCAGCTCAGGCCAGTAATCCCAGTATTTGGGAGGCTGACACAGGAGGGTCGCAGGTTGAGGCCAGTGGGCTCGGCAATTTAGTGAGATCCTCAGCAACCTAGTGAGACCCTGTTTCAAAATTAAAAATAAGCTGAGCATGGTGGCTCACATTTGTAATCCTAGTACATGGGAGGCTGAATCAGGAGCAGGTTCAAGGACAGTCTCAGCAAATAGTGAAACTTTCATCAACCTAGCGAGACCCTGTTTGAAAATAACAATTAAAAAATAGGGCTGGGGATATAGGTTGGAGGTAGACTGCCTCTGGGTTCAACTGGTGGGGTTCAATCCTGAGTGCCAAAAAAAGAAAAAAAATAAACCGGGCGTGGTGGCGCACGCTTGTAATCCCAGCACTTGGGAGGCTGAGACAGGAGGATCACAAGTTCCTAGCCAGCCTCAGCTACTTAGTGAGGCTCTCTGCAACTTAGTGATACCCTGTTTCAAAATAAGGAATAACCCGGGTGTGATGGCGCACGCTTGTAATCCCAGTACTTGGGAGGCTGAGACAGGAGGCTCCAGGTTCGAGGCTAGCCTCAGCTACTTAGTGAGGCCCCTCTGCGACTTAGTGAGACCCTGTTTCAAAATAAAGAATAAAAAATAGGGCTGGGGGTGTAGCCTGGAGGTAGAATGCCCCTGGGTTCAATCCCTGGTACCGCAAAAAAAAAAAGGAATAAAAAACAGGGCTGGGGGTGTAGCCCAGAGGTAGAATGCCCCTGGGTTCAATCCCCAGTAATGCCAAAATAAATAAATAAATAAATAAATAATTCGGCTGGGGATGTAGCTCGGCAGTAAAATGCCCCTGGGTTCAATCCCCAGTGCCAAAAAAAAAAAAAAAAAAAAGCCGAACGTGGTGGTGCAGGCCTGTAATCCCAGTATTTGGGAGGCTGAGTTAGGAGGATCGCAGGTCCGAGGCCAGCCTCAGCAACTTAGGCTCTCAGGAATCTAGTGAGACCCAGTTTCCAAATAAGAAAATCAGGCTGGGGTGTAGCTCAGATGTAGAAAGCCCCTGGCTTCAACCCCCCAGTACCACAAAAAGAAATGAGAGGAGGAAAGAAAGAGAGAGAGAGAAAAAAAAAAGAGAGGAGAGAGAGGAAGGAAGTTAGGAAGGGAGAGAGGGAGGGAACAGGGATAGGAGAAAGGAAATAAATTTGGGAACCTCTGCATCCCAGCCCCCCATAACCACAAGGCCTAGCAAAGGGCTCCTATCCACGATACTGTATGATCCTATCTATACAAAGCTCTTCAAATTAATGGAAGCCTGCCGATCCCTTTTTTTATTAAGTGGACAAAAGCATTAAACAGGCACTTTATACACAAGGACATCCCAGGACGCAGGTCTCATCTAGACAGCTGCTCACCTTCATTAGTCATCAGGGAAATGTGAAATTAAAACCTTAACAGCACATTCCACTCACACACACACATGCAGACGCACACACGCACACCAGAGAGACTCAGATGAAAAAGGAAAAAATTTTCAGCCAGGCACAATGTCCCATGCCTGTCATCCCACTACTTGGGAGGCTGAGACAGGAAGATCAGAGGTTAGAGGCCAGCCTCAGCAACTTAGTGAGGCCCTCAGCAATGTAGCAAGGCCCTGTTTCACAGTATAAAATAAGTGCTGGGTGTGTAGCTCGGAGGTAGAATGCCCCTGGGATCAAATCCCAGTACCAAGGCGGGCGTGGTGGCGCACGCTTGTAATCCCACTACTTGGGAGGCTGAGACCGGAGGATCACAGGTTCGCGGCCAGCCTCAGCAACTTGTGAGGCCCTCTGCAACTTAGTGAGACCCTGTTTCAAAATAAGGAATGAAATAGGTCTGGGATATATCTCGGAGGTAGAATGCCCTTGGGTTCAATCCCCAGTACCGAAATAAATAAATAAAAATAACAAAATAGAAAATAAAATATGGCTGGGGGTGTAGCTCGGAGATAGAATGCCCCTGGGTTCACTCCCTAGTACCGCAAAAAAAAAAAAAAAAAAAAAAAAAAAAAAAAAAAAAAAAAAAAAAAAAAAAAAAAAAAAAAAAAAAAAAAAAAAAAAAAAAAAAAAAAAAAAAAAAAAAAAGGCTGGAGGTGTAGCTCAGAGGTAGAATGCCCCTGGATTCAATTCCTAGTACCAAAAATAAATAAGCCTGGTGTGGTGGTACACACCTGTAATCCTAGTTAGTACTTGGGAGGCTGAGACAGGAGATTGAAGGTTCGAGGCCAGCCTCAGCAACTTACCAAGACCCTGTTTCAAAATAAAATAAATGCCGGGCGTGGTGGCGCACGCTTGTAATCCCAGTACTTTGGGAGGCAGAGACCGGAGGATCCAGGTTCACGGCCAGCCTCAGCTCTCTCTCTCTCTCTCTCTCTCCCTGTCTCTCTCTCTACTTAGTGAGGCCCTCCGCAACTTTGTGAGACCCGGTTTCAAAATAAAGTATAAAAAATAGGGCTGGGGTGTAGCATGGAGGTAGAACGCCCCTGGGTTCAATCCCCGGTACCGCAAAAAAAAAAATAATAATAAATAAATAAATAAATATAAATAAATAAAAAATAGGGCTGGGGATGTAGCTCCAAGGTAAAATGTCCCTGGGTTCAATTTCCAGTACCACAAAATAAAATAAATAAATAATAATAAATAAATAGCACATACGGGGTAACTCTGTTTAGACAAATCGCCAGGACTTCTCCCCACTTTTCTCAGCCTCTTCCTGGATGGGCTTCCTGCCTCCCAAGCCATTCCCGCCATGCCCTGCTTGCCTCGATGGGCCCAGGCCTCCCTCCTGCCTGGGTCGCAGCCTAGAGAGTGACAGGGGTCACATCTCCCAGGGTTACCCACCTTCTGGAGAAGGAAGCGAAAACCCGCCTGGTCTGCTCCGGAGCTGCAAAAGAAAGTCTCTCTCTCCTCCCACAGCGGGTACAAATAAGGGCTGGGCTGCTCGGACCAATAGACCCAAGGGTTTCACCTGTGGAGCCCCGAAGCGACCCCCGGTGGAGCACACCTGGTTCTCCACAGGCATTCGCCAAGGTATTAAAGCTTCGGGCAAAGAGAGGGTGAGCCTGGCACGCACCTGTAACCAATCCCAGAACCTGGGAGGCTCAAACAGGGGGATCTCATGTTCGAGGCCAGCCTCAACAACTTAGCAACTTAGGGAAACCCTGTCTCAAAATAAAAAATAAGATAGGCCGGGCATGGTGGCAAACACTTGTAATCCCAGTACTTGGGAGGCTGAGACAGGAGGATTGCAGATTCAAGGCCAGCCTCAGCAACTTAGCGAGACTCTCAGCAACCTAGTGAGACCCTGTTTCCAAATAAGATATAAAATCGGGCTGAGAGTGGACAACTGAATGCAACTCATGATCTGGGATATTTGTTTTTTCTGCTGTAAAGGTCAATAATGAGACAAATAGTGAAATCTCTTTTTTTTGGTACTGGGGATTGAACCTAGGGTCATTCTACTTCCGAGGGTCTCACTGAGTTGCAGAGGCTGGCCACAAACCTGTGATCCTCCTGTCTTAGCCTCCCAAGTACTGGGATTACAAGCGTGCACCACCACGCCCGGCTTACAATTGGTGAAATCTGATGAAGGTTTGTAGATTTCCTGCTTTTGATAATTTTACTGAAGTTACGTAAAAGTAAAAGAATGCTTTGTTCTTTGGAAACTCAATGAAGTATTTATATGAATGGATAGAAGGATGGGTATATGGATGAATGGATGGGTGGGTGGATGGATGGATGGATGATGAATGAATGAATAGATGACTGGGTAGATGAATGAATGGGTTGATGGATAGATTAATGAATGAATTGATGTATAGATGGATGAATGAATAGATGCCTGGTGGGCGGGTGGATGGATGGATAGATAAACAGATAGGAGCCGGGCCTGGTGGCGCACGCTTGTCATCCCAGTACTTGGGAGGCTGAGACAAGAAGATCCGGGTTCTTGGCCAGCCTCAGCTACTTAGTGAGGCCCTCCGCAACTTAGTGAGACCCGGTTTCAAAATGAAGAATAAAAACTAGGGCTGGGGGTGTAGCTCGGAGGTAGAATGCCCCTGGGTTCAATCCCCGGTACTGGAAAATAAATAAATAAATAAATAAATAAATAAAACAGATAGGAGCCTGAACTGCTAGTAAATGTGGACCCATTCTTCTTGCCTTGAACCTATTTCTGAAGCCCTTCCCCCCTTTTTTTTTGTGGTACTGAGGATAGAACCCAGGAACATTCTACCTCTGAACTAACCCCCAGCCTTTTTAATTTTATTTTTTTACTTTTTATTTTTTGGTACTGGGGATGGAACCCAGGGGCATTCTACCTCCGATCTATACCTCCAGCCCTATTATATTTTTATTTTGAAACAGGGTCTTACTAGGTTGATGAGAGTCTCACTACTTGCTGAGGCTGTTCTCAAACCTGTGATCCTCCTGTCTCAGCATCACAAGTACGGGGATTACAGGCATGTGCCACCACACCTGGCAGAAGCCATTTTTATTTGAGGGGAATCAATTTCTTTTTAATTTAAATCACTAATTGTTTATTATCACTTGCAGCTGGGTCTAATTTTTTTTCTTTTTCAATTCTAGGGATTGAAGCCAGGGACACTCTACCACTGACCTATGCCCCCGCCCCCACCTGTGTGTGTGTGTGTATGTGTGTGTGTGTGTGTGTGTGTGTGCGTGTGCATGCGTGTGTGTGTGTGTGTATGTGTGTTTGTGGTGCTGGGGTTGAACCCAGGGGCATTCTACCTCTGAATTACACACCCAGCCAGCCTATTTTTATTTTTATTTTGAAGCAGGGTCTCACTAGGTTGATGAGAGTCTCACTACTTGCTGAGACTGTCCTCAAACCTGTGATCCTCCTGCCTCAGCCTCCCAAGTACTGGGATTACAGCCATGCGCCACCACGCCCGGCTAACCCCATCCCTTTTTATTTATTTTAATTTTATTTATTTTATTTATTTATTTTTTTTTGCGGTACCGGGGATTGAACCCAGGGGCATTCTACCTCTGAGCTACACCCCCAGCCCTATTTTTTATCCTTTATTTTGAAACCGGGTCTCACGAAGTTGCGGAAGCCTCACTAATTAGCTGAGGCTGGCCGCGAACCTGGATCCTCCGGTCTCAGCCTCCCAAATACTGGGATTACAAGCGTGCACCACCATGCCCGGCTTCATCCCTTTTTATTTTTTATTTTGATACAGGATTTCCATAAGTTGCCCAGCCTGGCCTCCGACGTGCAATCCTCCTGCCTTAGCTTCCAGAGACACTGGTATTACAGGTGTGTACCACCTTGACTGGCTGAGTCTAAACTTGATATATTTTTTTTTTTTTTTTGCGGTACTGGGGACTGAACCCAGGGGGAATTCTACCACCAAAGCTACACCTCCAGCCCTATTTTTTATTCTTCCTTTTACCACAAGAAAAATAAAAATAAAAAATAAAAGCTGAGCGTGGTGGCGCACGCTTGTAATCCTAGTACTTTGGGAGGCGGAGACGGAGGATCCGGGTTCACGGCCAGCCTCAGCTCTCTCTCTCTCTCTCTCTCTCTCTCTCTCTCTTTCTCTCTCTACCTAGTGAGGTCCTCCGCAACTTCGTGAGACTGGTTTCAAAATAAAGTATAAAAAAATAGGGCCGGGGGTGTGGCGCGGAGGTAGAACACCCCTGGGTTCAATCCCTGGTACCGCAAAAAAAAAATAGGGCTTGGGGTGTAGCTCGGAGGTAGGATGCCCCTGGGTTCAATCCCCAGGACCGCAAAAATAAATAAATAAATAAATAATAGGGCTGGGGTTGTAGCTTGGAGGTAGACAGCCCCTGGGTTCAATCCCCAGTACCACACACACACACACACACACAAAAAAAAAAGCTACTACAGACATGTTGGTGAGTAAGACAGTCATACAGAACTATACTTAAGTTGCTCATATTTTAATGGGGAGACGGAGAAATTGATATATAATTTATGGCCAGCAGATAAGCAGGTGAGGAGCTAGGGAGGGAGGCCGCTGTCGCAGACGCCCCTCTGAGGGTCTTGTGAGCGAGGGGGGAGGGAGGACAGGGAGGAGGCCCAGGGATATTTGGGGAGAATCTGTTGACTCTGGGCTGGACTCTGGCACTCCCTCAGCCATGCCTCCTCCCCTTAACACCGGGCTGGGCTCCGGTTTCCACATAGAGGTTGTCCCTGAAGTGCTAGAGGACGGGACTTCCCAGGGGGGTTGCCGTCTTGGCCACTGTCTGCTAGCTGCCTCTTCTCCCACTGGCAGTCCCAGAAAGCTGGCGTTGCACGCACCGGGCGTGGTGGCGCATGCTTGTAATCCCAGTACTTTGGGAGGCAGAGACCGGAGGATCCGGGTTCGTGGCCAGCCTCAGCTCTCTCTCTCTCTCTCTCTGTCTCTCTCTCTACTTAGTGAGGCCCTCTGCAACTTCGTGAGACCCGGTTTCAAAATAAAGTATAAAAAATAGGGCCGGGGGCGTAGCACGGAGGTAGAACGCCCCTGCGTTCAATCCCTGGTACTGCAAAAAAAATAAATAAAATAAAATGAAAAATAAAGGCCGGGTGTGATGGCGCTCGCCTGTAATCCCAGTACTTGGGAGGCTGAGACAGGAGGATCGCAGGTTCAAGGACAGCCTCAGCAACTTAGTGAGACTGTCGGCAACTTAGCAAGACCCTGTTTCAAAATAAAGAATGAAATAGGGCTGGGGGCATAGTTCGGAGGTAGAACGCCCCTGGGTTCAAAACCCAGTACCACAAAAATAAATAATAGGACTGGGGTATATCTTGGAGGTAGAACACCCCTGGGTTAAATTCCTAGCACCAAAAAAAAAAACCAAAAAACAAAACCCTGCCCAGTGCTGTGGTGTTATGTGCCCCTGAATAGCTCACTTAATCTCTCTGAACTCATATCTCCTTAAGAGTTTATTTTGTATATGTTCCTGGGGATTGAACCCAGGGGGATTCTACCTCCGAGCTACACCCCCAGCCCTATTTTATTTTTATTTTGAAACAGGGTCTCCCTAGGTTGCTGAGAGTCTCACTACTTGCTGAGGCTGTCCTTGAACCTATGACCCTCCTGTCTCAGTCTCCCAAGCACTGGGATTACAGGCATGCACCACCACACCTGGCTCCATAAATTTATAATCCCTCCTATTTCCTGAGGAGTCAAGTCTTCATGCCTGGAGAGTTCTAGATGAAGGTCAGCCATTCTTTTCCAGGGAATACTGAGCTCTGGAGGCGAATCTGGGCCCGTGTATTCCCCAGGACACCCTCTGCAGCTCCTATGGAGCACTGTACTCGGACCGGAGAAGCACCCCCACCACCTGGCTGTCTCTGACAGCGAGCAAGGGGCCAGCCTTACTGAAACCCAGGGAGTGGCCAGACTGTGACAGCAGCACTCACAGCTGCCCCAGGAAGAAAGGTCAAGGTTGACCCTGTTTTCCCAGAAGCCGCTGCTATTCCAGCTCCGGGAGCGCACGGGGAAGGCCGGGAAAGGATGATTTTCTGGGTGGCAGCCACCACCCCTGCCCCAGCCAGACCAGCCAACCAGGCCCCGATGGGGACAGAGTCACCTTAAGGCCCCAAAGACACCACCAACACCAGAGAGAAAAATCGAACCGTTTATTGGCCCAGGTCTGGGTCCCGGGCATGGGGGGGGCATCTGGGGAGCAGTATGGGGGGGATGAACCCCTGATTGGCTCCTTGTCCCCAAAAGCCTCCTCCCCCTCCCCAGCCTCTGCATTCACAAGATATTGCTTTAAGGCATGGGGGCTCACTCCCAAGGGAGATGGGCCAGCGCCCCCCCTCTGGCAGCTTGACCGTGGACACGGACAGGACACGGACAGGAGGAGACAGGACAGCATTCATTCCAGGGGAGATATGGCAGGGAGGAGGTCACAGGCACCTTGCGCTTGCACACACAGACACACATAAATATAGGTTGTACCGCAACACAGGCGACAGCCCTTCCATCTATCCACAGGATTCAGAAAGTCCTTCCGGGGCCAGGAGAGAAGAGAACATCCCAGGACATGTCCCTGGTCACCCCACTCCCATGCTCCACTCAGGACAACGTGAAGGAGGCACCAGGGCGCTCGAGGCTGCCCTGCCTCAGGGGACCCAGTACCTGGGCTAGGGAGGAGGTAGGAACAGCACAGGGAGAGGTGGTTTTGGGGAAAAAACGTGCAAACATCTCCCCTAGAATTTTCTCAAGTTCTACCCTGCACTACCGGAGGCCCAAAGTCCTCCTCAGCCCCCCAAACTAGTTTTTCCAGACCTGGGGGATTCCTCTGTGCCCCAAAGAGTGCAACTGGCCAATGGGACTGAGAGTGGGGTGTGCCCCCGCCCCTCCCGGCCCCTCTCTACCCGCGGTTTCCTTTCCCGGCACATGAGAGGAAAGGGAAGAAGTAGGCGCTGTGGCAGCTGAGGAGATTTGGGGAAGCTGTGGATTTGGGGGTGGGAGGAAGCCTCCAGCCCCTGGGGGCAGTGATTTCAAAGAAGTGGCCGGAGGTTGTCTAGAGAAGGCAGCTGGAGGGATAAATTCAGTCAGGCCCGTGGCACACTCTTCTAAATCCCAGTACTTGGGAGGCTGAGACAGGAGGATGGAAAGTTGGAGGCCAGCCTCAGCAACTGAGCAAGACCCTGTTTCCAAATAAAAAGCAAAATAAGGCTGGGGGTGTAGCTCAGAGGTAGAGCGCCCCTGGGTTCATTCCCCAGTAACACACACACACACACACACACACACACACACACACATACACACACACAAATTCAGAGTTGGGGGTTGGATGCAAAGTGGAGGGACAGGCAGGAAACTCTGAATTCATTTGTACCGGGTGATAAACTGCTCCTGCCCCTTGATGTCCCCTGGTCCTTTAGAGCTCCCCCACAGTCACTGCAGTGGCCTCCGGCACAGCCCACTGTCATCTGATCACTCGGTGCCCCCGCCGGCCATTCCAGCAGGGAGCTATTTGCCAGATGTGTGGGGTGGGGACATGGTGGCTGGTGGCCCCTGGTCACTGGCTAAGGTCACCCAGTGCCTCTCCGGGCAGCTCTTGGTGGCCTGCCAACATGTCGGTTCACCCTTCAGACCAGTGTGTTGTCCTCCAGGTACGTGGGTGACGAGGGCATGTTCGTGCCCCGCTCCAGAGAGCTGTTGCTGCGGAGGGGCAGCAGGTGGTTGTCCGGGGTCTCATCCCGCCGCCCGGACCCCCTGGCTCCCCGCCGCCAGCACTTGAGGGGCCGCAGCACCTCCTGCCGCAGGTCCTGGCTGCGCCACGTGTAGATGACAGGGTTGAGCAGCGAGTTGAGGGTGGCAAAGGCAAAGAAATAGTGGGCCTTGTAGAGAACTGGGCAGGACCGGACCGGGCAGAAATAGTCCACGAGGAGGATGCTGAAGGCGGGCAGCCAGCAGACGATGAAGACGCCCAGGACGATGGTGACGGTCTTCAGAAGGGTCACGTCGTCGTTGTTGCTGCTGGAGCGGACCACGCAGTAGATGCGCACGTACAGAGCCACGATGGCTAGGAGGATGACCGAAAAGATGGTCACCACGCACAGCACGTAGTGCTTGGCGTACAGCGGCAGGACGGTGGAGCAGGCCTCCAGGCGGCCCAGGCAGTTCCAGCCGAGGATGGGCAGGCCGCCCAGGACCAGCGAGATGACCCACGAGGACCCGATGAGCAGCCCCATGCGGCAGCTCTTGTCGCTGCCGTACAGCTTGACCTTGGTGATGGCCACTTGGCGCTCGATAGCGATGGCCAGGAGGCTGAAGACGGAGGCCGAGAGAGTGATGAAGGCGGAGCCCTCGCGGGCGAACCACTGCACGGGTGTCAGCCACAGCGTGACGGGCCCCGAGAGCAGGGTGTTGGCGACAAAGGCCACGCCGGCCAGGAGATCGGAGGCGGCCAGGTTCCCCAGGAACAGGTACATGGCCGAGTGGAGTTTGCTGTTCCGAGCCACGGCCACGAGCACCAGCAGGTTCTCTACCACGATGGCGAGGCACAGGAGGACGATGAAGGCCGAGGCCATCCGGCGGGAGAGTGTCTCCTGAGTGTCTAGCGTCTCCTTGGTATAATTGTAGTGTTCCCGGACCTTGTTGGAATCGAGGTAGTCCGAGTACAAGCCGCCCATGGTGGGGCTCAGCGGCCCACCGGGGCCATGGGGCTGTCGGAACTGCAAAGAGAGACAGACAGACACACGGACGACAGGTTAGAGCTGCGCCTGCCGCCTCCACGCTGACCTTGTTGCTGGGGGTTGGAGTTTCAACTCTGTGAAGCCTCTTGGAGCAGCCACGTGAAGTCAGATTCGTCCCCATGTGGAGCCGGGTGCGGTGGCGCACGCCTGTCATCCCAGCACTTGGGAGGCTGAGAAGGAGGATCGCAGGTTCCAGGCCAGCCTAAGCAAGTAGTGAGACTCTCATCAACCCAGCGAGATGCTGCTTCAAAATAAAAATAAAATAGGGCTGGGGGTGTAGCTCAGAGGTAGGATTCCCATGGAATCCCCAGTACCAAAATAAAAAAAAGGAATCATGAAGAATCATTCCCAGGTGGCATAGGCCTGTCATCCCAGTACTTGGGAGACCGGAGGATCCGGGTTCGTGGCCAGCCTCAGCTACTTAGTGAGACCCTCCGCAACTTAGTGAGACCCGGTTTCAAAATAAAGGATAAAAAATAGGGCCGGGGGTGTAGCTCAGAGGTAGAACGCCCCTGGGTTCAATCCCTGGTACCACAAAAAAAATAAATAAATAAAATAAAAACAGAGCCAGGCATGGTGGTGCACCCTTGTAATCCCAGTACTTGGGAGGCTGAGACCGGAGGATCAGGGTTCGCGGCCAGCCTCAGCTACTTAGTGAGGCCCTCTGCAACTTCGTGAGACCTGGTTTCCAAATAAAGACTAAAAAATAGGGCTGGGGGTATAGCTCGGAGGTAGAATGCCCCTGGGTTCAATCCCCGGTACCACAAAAAAAAAAAAAAGAAGAATAAAAACAACAACAAAAAAAAAACAAAAACAGGGTCTCACTAGGTTGATGAGAGTCTCACTACTTGCTGAGGCTGTCTTCGAACCTGCGATCCTCCTGTCTCAGCCTCCCAAATTCTGGGATTACAAGCATGAGCCACAAAGCTCGGCCTTTTTTTCTTTTTATTGTGGTACTGGGGATTGAAGGGGGGGCATTCTACCTCCAAGCTGTACCCCCAGGCTTTTTTTTGAAACAGGGTCTTACCAAGTTGCTAAGAGCCTCACTAAGTTGCTAAGGCTGGCTTTAAACCTGTGATCCTCCTGTCTCAGCCTCCCAAGTACTGGGATTACAGGTGTGTGCCACCATTCCTAGCTCAAGGAGACCCTATTTCAAAACAAAAATAACTAATTGAAAAAAGGTCTGGAGCTGGGTGTGGTGGCGCACGCTTGTAATCCCAGTACTTGGGAGTCTGAGACAGGAGGATCCGGGTTCGAGGCCAGCCTTAGCTACTTAGTGAGGCCCTCCACAACTTAATGAGACCCTGTTTCAAAATAAAGAATAAAAAATAGCGGAGACTGGAGGATCAGGGTTCGCGGCCAGCCTCAGCTCTCTCTCTCTCTCTCTCTCTCTCTCTCTCTCTCTCTCGTTCTCTACATAGTGAGGCCCTCCGCAACTTCGTGAGACCCGGTTTCAAAACAAAGTATAAAAAAATAGGGCCGGGGGTGTAGTG
>PVJS01029918.1:0-24452 GCA_004027185.1 Glis glis
TGTGTGTGTGTGTGTGTGTGTGTGTGTGTTTACTGGGGATTGAACCAAGGGGTGCTCTACCTCTGAGTTACACCCGCAGTCTTTTTAAATTTTTTTTTATTTTGAAACATGGTCTCGCTGAGTTTCCCAGGCTAGCCTTGAATTTATAACCCTCCTGTCTCAGCCTCCCCAGTACTGGGATTATAGGAGTGCGCCACTGTACCCGGCCTGTTTTTTGTTAATATACTTTTATTAGTGCATTGTAATTATACATCATAATGAGGTTCAGAGTGATAAGAAAATTACAAGCACTTGGTGTGCATTTTCTAAACTTAATTCTGACTTTAAAATATAACATTATAATTAGATATATGAAATGTAAATTAACTGAAATAACATGTATTAGAATCAAAGTGTGAATGCCTAAATTCTTTTACTTTTCTTTTCGTTTAAACTTTTGTTGGTACATTATAGTCTCACATCATAATGTAGTTCATAGTGATAGTGACATACATGCACACAGCACTTGGTGGACTTTCCTCCAGCTCCCTCCCCATTACCCCCTTCCCCATACAGGATATTGAGATTAACATTGATATTCTCACACATGTACTTATATAATGTCAATGGAAGTGATTCCTTCATTGATTCTCCCTCTCCCCTCCCCCTTCCTATAGACCACCTCCCTGGATCCACTGGAGTTTCTCCTGTATTATCTGAAGTCCCTCTGCTCTCCCGATTACTACCTAGCTTCCGCATATGAGAGAAAACATTAGATCCTTCACTTTCTGTGACTGGCTAATCTCATGTAACATAATGTTCTCCAGGTCCATCCATTTTCCTGCAAATGACACAATTTTGTTCTTCTTGATTGCAGAGTAGAATTCCATTGTGTGTATATCCCATAATTTTGTAATCCATTCATCTGTTGATGCACACCTAAGTTGGTTCCATAATTTGGCTATTGTGAATGGTGCTGCTATAAACATGGCTATGCATATATTACTATAATATTCTTATTTCAGTCCCTTTGGAAAGTTACCCAGGAGTGGTATAACTGGATCATATGGTGGATCCATTTCCAATTTCTGAAGACTCTCCACACTGATCTGCATGGTGGCTATATTAATTTGCAATCCCACCAATAGTGTAGAGGAGTTCCTATTTCCCCACATTCTCACCAGCATTTATTGTTGTTTGACTTCTTGATGATTGCCATTCTAATTGGGATTAGATGGAATCTCAGTGTAGTTTTGATTTGCATCTCCCTGATTACTAATGATGTTGAACATTTTTTCATGTATTAATTGGCCATTTGTATTTCTTCTGTGACGTGTCTATTTAGTTCAATTGCCCATTTCTTGATTGGGTTATATAAGTTCTTTGTATAGTCTAGATATTAGTCCTTTATCAGAGGAATAGCTGACAAAGATCTTCTCCCATTCTGTAGGCTTTCTATTTAGATTCTTGATGGTTTCCTTTGATGAGCAGAACCTTTTTAGTTTAATGCCATCACACTTACTAATTCTTGTTTTAATTTCCTGAGCTTTGGTGGTCTTATTGAGAAAGTTTCTACCTGTGCCTATATGTTGGAGTATTGGACCTATGTCCTCCTCTAGTTTTATTGAGGTATAATTTATAAATAAAAATTATATATATTTAAGGTATACAATATGAGGTTTTGACATATGTGAGCATTGTGAAATAATTCCCACAATCCAACTAATACATGTATCACTTTACATACTTACTTGTGTGTGTGTCTGTGTGTGTGTGTGTAGTAATAATACTTAATATCTACTCTCTTAGAAAATTCAAGTATACAATACATTATTATTAACTGCAGTCACCATGTTTTGTAGAAATGAAAGTTTGTACCTTGGACCAACATCTCTTCATTTCCCCACATCTTGACCTTTGGTAATCACCCTTCTTCATTCTATTTCTGTGAATTTGACTTTTATATACTCCACATGTAAGTGAAATAATGCAATATTTTTTATTTCTGTGTCTAGCTTATTTCACTTAGCATAACATCACCCATGTGGCCACAAATGGCAGGAATTTTTAAAGCTAAATATATTCCATTAGGTAGCTAGCTAGATAGATGTATTTTCCTTATTCTCTGTTGAAAGTCACAGACTATTTTCATATTTTGGTTATTATGAACATGGATTGTAGCTACATCTTTAAGTTAGAGGTTTTATATCCTTTGGATATTGTTAATATGGGTCTGAAATGTCCCCCAAAAGCTATGTCTTTCGTGGCTCCATACAAATTTTAGGATTTTTTCTATTTCGTTGGAAAATATCATTGGAATTTTAATTGGGATTGCATTGATCCTGTCAATTACTTTGGGTAGTATGGACATTTTGACAATATTGATTTTTCTGATCCATGAATATAGGATATCTTTCTATTATGTCTTCTTCAATTTTTATCGATGTTTTATAGTCTTCAATGTATACATCTTGTTTACTTTCTCTTGACTAAGTTTATTTTGAAGTATTTTGTTCTTTTTGACGCTATCATATATGAGACTGTTTTCTTAATTTCCTTTTTGAGTAGTTTGCTGTTAGTGTATAGAAACACAACTAATTTTGCATCCTGCATTTTTTAAGGTTTTTTTGTTTTGTTTTGTTTTGTTTTGTTTTGTTTTGTTTTGTTTTGTGGTACTAGGGATTGAACCCAGGGGCATTGTACCTCTGAGCTACACCCCCTCCATCCTATTTTTTATTCTTTATTTTTGAAACAGGGTCTCACTAAGTTGCGGAGGACCTAAGTAGCTGAGGCTGGCCGCAAACCTGCGATCCTTTTGTCTCAACCTCCCAGGTACTGGGATTACAAATGTGCGCCACCACGCCTGGCTTTTTTTTTTAATTTTTAATTAGTTCTTGACATTGTTTCATGGAGGCTTTAGGGTTTACTACACATAAGATCGTGTTATCTGCAAACAGAGATCATTTTACTTCTTTTTTTTTGCGGTACCGGGGATTGAACGCACGGGCGTTCTACCTCCGCGCTACACCCCCGGCCCTATGTTTTATACTTTATTTTGAAACCGGGTCTCACGAAGTTGCGGAGGGCCTCACTAAGTAGAGAGAGAGAGAGAGAGAGAGCAAGAGCGCTGAGGCTGGCCGCGAACCCGGATCCTCCGGTCTCCGCCTCCCAAAGTACTGGGATTACAAGCGTGCGCCACCACGCCCGGCTATTTTACTTCTTCCTTTCTAATTTGGATGCCTTTTATTTCGTTTTCTTGTCTGATTCCTCTGGCTAGAATGTTTATAGTTACGTTGAATAAAAGTAGTATGAGTGGGTATCCTTGTCTTGTTTTTTATTGTAGAGGAAAAGTTTTCAACTTTTTACTGCTGGGTATGATATTAACTATAGGCTTGTCATATATGACCACAGTTGTATTAACATTCATTCCTTCTATACCTAATTCGTTGAGAGTTTTTTTAAAATCAAGAAAAGATGTTGAATTGTGTCTAATGCTTTTTCTATCTCTATTGAGATGATCATATAATTTTTATCCTTCATTCTGTTAATGTGGTTAATCCATTTATTCATTTCATATGCTGAACCATCCTTGCAATAGGGGATAAATCTCACTTAAAGCATATGACTCTTTTAATATGCTGTTGAATCCAGTTCCATATCACTTTGTTGAAGATATTTGTACCCATGGTCATAAATGTATCCATCTGTAGCTTTCTTTTCATGTAGTATTCTTGTCTTGCTTTGGTATCAAGGCAATTCTGTTCTCATAGAATGTATTTGAAAGTATTCCTTCCTCTTCAATTTTTTGGTAGAATTTGAGAAAGATTAGTATTACTTCTTCATTGAATTTATTAGTAAAACCACAGGTCCTGGGCTATTCTATGTTAGGAAGTTGGGTTTTTTTATTACTGATTCAATCTCCTTATTCCTTATTGGTCTGTTCCAATATTCCATTTCTTCATGATTCAGGATTGGTAGTTTGTATGTTTCTAGGAATTAATCCCTTCTAATTTATCTAATTTTTGGCACATAATTATTCATAATGGTCATGTGATATTTTGTACTTCTGTGGTATCAGTTGTAGTCTTCTCTTTCATTTGTGATTTAATTTATTTCAGTCTTCCTTTTTTCTTATTCTAGCTAAATGTTTATCACTTTTATCTTTAAAAATAACAACTCCAAGGGGAAAAAGGAAGAACCGCTGAAAGGAATTGTTTGACTCATGCTATGCCTATGTATGAAGATATCATTACCAATCTCACTATTCTGTATGGGGAGGGGTGGGTAGTGGGTTGGGACCTAAAGGGAAACGCATCAAGACCCATAGGCAAAATATCCTAAGTGGCTCATTGCCAGTCTTCCCAACAGAGTTTTCAGAGTGGTGAATAGAATCCATCTCTCTCCCTACTTCTGGCCTCATCTGACCACTCAGCAACACCTATCTCCTCTGCTTTCTGGGTAGGGTGAGAAAGAAGTGAGCCTTTGAGCAACATCCCACATGGCTGGGGTAGCTGGTGCTCACTCACCATACACTCCCTTTCTCCTGTGGGAAAAATAATGGGACACGGAGGACTTCCTTGGCACTGAGCTATGCCACCTTGGTGGCAGAGTGACACAGTTAAAGTAAAACTGTTCTTCTACCTCTTTTTATGTCTATTCTTGGACTTTGTTTGGTTGGTTGGTTTTTTGCTCCAATAGTATGCTGGAACTTCTCTTCTAGACTCTCAGACTCCCCCAGAGATACTTTCATTCATAAGTTGTTGTCAGACTTCGATGTTTCTCCAGGGAGATGACTGTGGAAAGCTCTTATTCTGCCATCTTGCTGATGTCATTTAACTACCTCTATTCTTAAGCCAGAGATTATACTTAAGAGGTTATATAAGCTCCTTACTATATAAAAGCATAATGGTTTTCCTATGACTAACAGGAAGAGTTGTTCTTCAAATGGTAATCTCTTATAAATCCAAACTGATCTTACAGATTCAAGATAAATCCTACAGTAGTTGATAGACTGTATCAGTGATGGAAACAGAACCTTTTGGTTAGCACAGTCCTAAAACAACCCAGATCATAAGCTAACAGAGAGTGACATTTTACTTCTCCCAACTTAACCTTATTATTCAGATGTGTATAATGTGCATATTTGGGGCAATTTGTAAATAATTATAATTTCTCCAAATTGAAGTCCCATTTAAAATCATTAAAGAAGCAAAACTAAAGCTCAAGAATAATCTTTGAATTAAAGTGCTAAAAGAGGCCAGGCATGGTGGCAAACGCTTGTAATCCCAGTACTTGGGAGGCTGAGACAGGAGGATTGCAGATTCCAGCCAGCTTCAGCTATTTAGTGAGGCCCTCCACAACTTAGTGAGACCCTGTTTCAAATTAAAGAATAAAAAATAGGGCTGGGAGTGAAGCTTGGAGGTAGAGTGCCCCTGAGTTCAATTCATAGTTACACACACACACACACACACACACACACACACACAGTGCTAAGAGAGGAGAGAAAAGAGACAGAGGTGAGAGCCAGTGAATCTAGCTTTGGAAGCTTGGTCTTCAGGTTGGGGGGCTTTCTTATTGAGTAGGGCAGGGTGACTGAATCTTAAGTACTTAAGGCTACAAGTATCCAGGAAGGTCTACAGTTGCCTAATCAAATTGCTTTTATGCCTTGAGATCATCATTACATTGCCCCACAGGGAATTTAAACACAACATAAACATGTATTTAAATGAACTTAGAAGAAAGCTTGTTGTCCCGTCTCCTGTTTTAATTAGATATGTCTTATATAAGAAACATATAAATGCAGACCCTGCGGTTTCCCTGGCAAGGCTACAGCACTAAGTAAATCCACTATAGTATTATTTTGTTTGCTTTTTTCCCTTAATTAAGTTTTTTAAGTTTCCTTAGCTCTCTGTGTGGCTGCTGCAACGTTGGCAGCTGGGTTTGTGGTGGAGGGCTGAGAGAGCACATGCCAGCCTCCCTCTCTCCTTCTCACAGTACCTCCTGTGCAGCTAGATAGGAAAGTAGAATAAATAGAAGGGGAAAACATCCCAGCTGCACAAGAGAGGCCCTTCATATAAATTCTCTTATATCATGTTTAAGAAAAGCCCATTATTTTGCCTAACATATTGGTGGGGGGTGGAAGGAGCAATACTCAAAACAACTATTCCAAGTAGGTGGACAGCCTTCCAAGGCTCATGGAAAACAAGGATAGTGTCCAACCCTCCAATGCCAATGTATTAAAATATTTTGCTGCCCCAAATGCTATCTTTGCCATAGATCTCTGGACTGGTGGCTCCTCTAGAAAGCCCATTTCCATGGCTGCGATCCATGCTAGCAAAAGGACCAGCCAGGGACAACAGATAGGCCTCTAACTACTCTCTTCCCTTTGTTAAAGCCTCAGAGCAGAAGGCCAGAGCTGACGAATGACAAACACAGCTGAATGGCAAAGTAAATTAGAAAACTGAATGGTTTCAAAGCTCTGTGTTCTTATCTGCTGTTTGGATTTTGTTTGGGTTTTGGTTTAATATGAATTAGGTCTTAATTGTATGCTGCTAAACTGAAAGAAAAAAGAGAGCATATGCATACTATGAAGTGTATATGTTGATACAGCCAACTCTCCATGTGTGTAACTACGGTAAGAGTGACTCACCTAAGATACAGGTACACTTGCTTCTCTCTTTTTTTGTTTTAAGACTACAGCAGGGGAGAAATCTTAGCAAACCTATGTAGCATTCTTTAATTTATGCTTCTGTTCTCCAGGTAATGTTCTTGATGCGAATACATTAAAATTTATGTGTGAACTAAGATGTACATAGAAAGACTGGAAGAAATATACATAAATGTTAACAGTGGTTATCTCTGAAAAGCAAAATTAGAAGGTGTGTGTGTGTGTGTGTGTGTGTGTGTGTGTTACTGGGGATAGAACCCAGGGGTGTTTTACCTCTGAGCTACACCCTCAGCCCTATTTTAATATTTATTTTGAAACAGGGTCTCAATAGTTGCTAAGGGCCTCACTAAGTTGCTGAGGCCCAAATACTGGGATTATAGATATGCATCACCATACCCAGCAGATTTTTATTTTATTTTATTTTTTTCCTTATGCTTTTCTTTTCCTCCTTTCCCTCTCTCCAAAATTTCTGAGCCCTTTAAAACAAAAGCAAATAAGAGACTATATTATAAGCAGAGGTATAGTGATGATTTTTCTTGTTGATATTTGTTTCAGAACCATTTTGCACAGATTACTTAATTCAATCATTCAACACTACTTAGTAAGAATTTCCCATGTTCCAGGTACTGTGCTGAGAAAGCTTTTTTTAAGGTAGTGGGGATTGAACCCAGGGCCTCATGCATGCTAGGCAAATACTGAAATACTGAGCTACATCCCTGGCCTTTTTAAAATTATTATTATTTTATTTTGAGACAGAGTGTCACTTTGTCCAGGCTGGCCTCAAATTTGTGATCCTCCTGCCTCAGCATCCCAATTTCCTGGGGTTACAGAGGTGCACCACCACATCCAGCTCTGAGCAAGCATTTTGATCAGTTTTTCTGATCCTCAGTAAAAGAAATGTCACAGAGGTAATTGCTTTCAGCCGTGAAAACACAAATGTACAGTCCATCTTTTCAGGACTTTGTTCTCAGAGCTGGCGATAGAGCAGCCCCTACCCTCCTCTGAGGAAGGGCTCAGGCCACAATGAGCCATGGCTCTTTTCCTTATGAAGACACATGTGTTTAGGAAGCCCCAAAGAAAGCTGTGTGAGACCAGGCTCATCAGACTGAATAAACAAAACCCGATCAAACGCTCAAAGACCAAAGTCTGTACAAGAAGCTTAGCTAGTTAACCATAGATCTTCAAAATGGAACTTTTGTTGATGTCCCAGGTTCCAGAAGAAACCACTGTGATTAGCAGCTTCTATCTAAGTTGAAGTTCTAATGTTGCTAAGTGGTGTCCCTTCGTTGTCTAGGTGTAGTGTGTTATTTAAAAACAGCTGCAGCCAAGCCCACCCTGAGCTGGTCTCAGCCCTAGTTCTGTTTTATACCTATATAACCTTTCACTCTAGTCACCTGGTATAACTAGCCAATACTAGAAAGTGCCTCTCGCTGGGCGTGGTGGCGTACGCTTGTAATCCCAGTACTTGGGAGGCGGAGACCGGAGGATCCGGGTTCGCGGCCAGCCTCAGCTACTTAGTGAGGCCTCCGCAACTTCGTGAGACCTGGTTTCAAAATAAGAAAGAAAGTATAAAAAATAGGGCTGGGGGTGTAGTTCGGAGATAAAATGCCCCTGGGTTCAATCCCCGGTACTGCAAAAAAAAAAAAAAGAAAGTGCCTCTCATTTTCCGTGTGTGTGTGTGTGTGTGTGTGTGTGTACATGTTACTGGGGATTGAATCCTGGGGCATTATACCTCCAAGATACTCACTCAGCCCTATTTTTTTTTTTGAGACAGGGTCTCACTAAGTTGTTGAGACTGGCTTCAAACCTGTGATCCTCCTGTCTCAGCCTCCCAAGTACTGGAATTATAGATGTGCACCATCATGCGTGGTTTCATTTTCCCACTTTTGCTCTTAAGTTCTCCTTTCTTTTCTCCATTTCAGCGATCCTCTAATGATATGTGGCCTTCGTTTCTTCAAGAAACTTCTTAAGAGGACTTCAACCCCCTGCACATCCTCCATCCTTGGACTCTTGTATTTCTCTATAGATAGAACTCACCGGGCCATGAATGGGTGTAAGGGGGTAGACAGTTTGGATTGAGTGGGCTGATCAGTCCCTAGTCTACATGCTTCGAGTTCCTCGCCATTCCATCCTGTTGCTATGGCTCTGCTGCCTTGTACATGAGACAGCCCAGCTCCTAGAGGTCTGCAGTGGGCATAAGGTTCTCTTACGTTGCAGAGCACATGATGGATAATTAGATGTTAAATCATACTTTCTGGTCTCATTGCTCTTTAACTTCTTGCCACTGAGTCCACCCAAGTTGACTTTGTGCTTTCGAGAGGCAGGGATCATCCCATACTTCTTTCATCTCTCAAAGCTCCCCAGGCAGTGCTTTGCACATGTTAGGTGCTTAATAGATATTTTTGTTGATTTATTTATTATTCAACACTAGAAATAACAAAGTGTTCTCATAGAAATATCTCAAGCAAAAAGTTTGCCTTATAAATCTAGAGCATAAGCCGGGCTTGGTGGCGCACGCTTGTAATCCTGGTACTTGGGAGGCTGAGACAGGAGGATTGTAAGTTCGCGGCCAGCCTCAGCTACTTAGTGAGGTCCTCTGCAACTTAGTGAGACCCTGTTTCAAAATAAAAGAATAGCCTGGCGTGGTGGCGCACGCTTGTAATCCCAGTACTTTGGGAGGCGGAGACCGGGAGGATCCGGTTTTGCGGCCAGCCTCAGCTCTCTGTCTCTCCCTGTCTCTCTCTCTCTGTCTCTCTCTCTCTCTCTCTCTCTCTCTACTTAGTGAGGCTTCCGCAACTTTGTGAGACCCGGTTTCAAAATAAAATAAAAAATAGGGCTGGGGGTGTAGTGCGGAGGTAGAACGCCCCTGCGTTTAATCCCCAGTACCGCAAAATAAATAAATAAATAAATAAATAAATAAATAAATAAATAAATAAAATAATAAAAAATAGGGCTGGGGTGTAGCTTGGAGGTAGAATGCCCCTGGGTTCAATTGCCAGTACCGCAAAAAGTAAGTAAATAAATCTAGAGCTGTTTAGCTCTCCAGTTCCATCCCTTTAGACTTAGCAAGACCCTGTTCATAGTCTGGGTATTATCCAATGATACCCACACTGGATGTGGTTGCAATGGCTCAGGTGAGAAAAAGGCAGGCAAGGAAAGCACAGCGACTTCAGCGGTCTTATCCCCTCTGCCAGCAGTTCTAAGTAGAATCTGTAACTCCATGATAGCTTTGTGACAGAGACTCTTTATTGCCTCCTGATACCATCGTCAGTTCTTCTATTTAGAAATAGAAATCCCATGTTTTAACTGAACACATAAATGCCAAGCTGGGAACTACATTTTCTCAACTTCTTTGTATCTAGGCTAAATTCCAGCTAATGGAGTGTGAACAAAAGTATGCAAGTTTGGGGTCAAATTATTTTAAAATGGATTTACTTGAACTTCTATCTATTCCATATCTCTTGTCTCAGACTCAAATGCACAGAACAAAACTAGTGCACCAATTTCAAAGATTATAACACCTTAAAGAATGGCACAGCAACAAGATAGGAGGAACCCAAGTCCCTGAATTACTCTGTGTAGCACAACCACCTACATGCTCTAAAGTACCCATTAATTCTGGACTTATGAGGGAGACATAAAATTCTACTCCATTTGAACCCCCACATTTTCAGTTCTCTTTAAAAGAGTTACTTAGCCTGTTAAGGAATATAGATGTTTTATAGGTAAATGAGACTCCTGAAGTACAACCTCTGACTCTTGCCTATACAACATGCTTTACTTTTTAGGAAGTATATGCAATGGACATGGCTTCTGTCTGGATTTATCTCAATATATAAAGCTGCTCAAGGGTAGATTAACAATATGTACATGGTATACCCCCTTACCAATTATTGCTTTATTTGAGCTACAAGGTGGAGTGTCTCCAAGATAAGCACTGCAAAATTTTGCCCTTTCTCACTTTGTGTTTCTTTTGCCAACCACAGACTTAAATGTACCTCCACATAAATGCATACATTTGATGATTTTCACCAATGTCCCAATAGTTGAAGGCATCAATTTTTGTATACCATTATGCCATATGACATGTTCTCCAGAAACACATTATAAACACATCAAAACCTGGGTTCCATGGCACAACGGCATAATCCTTGAAAACGACAACTGATAAACTGGACTTAATTAAAATTTAAAACATCTTCTGTGTGACAGACTGCCAAGAGAATGAGAAGACAAGACACAGAGTGGGAAAAAAATATTTGCAAAAACTGGTGATAAAAAGAAATTTCCAAAATATATAAAGAACTCTTAAAAGTCAACAAAAATAAAACAAATGAACAAATCTAAACCAAATTTTAAGATCTAAACACCTCATAAAAAATATAGCAATGTAGCTGGGCATAGTGGTGCATGCCTGTAATCCCAGTACTTGGGAGGCTGAGACAAGAGGATCACAGGTCTCAACAACTTAGTGATACTCTCAGCAACCTAGTGATACCCTGCTTCAAAATTTCAAAAAATAACAAAACTGGCTGGGAGTGCAGCTCAGAGGTAGAATACCCCTAGGTTCAATCTCTGGTACCACAAAAAAGAAAAAAAAATAGAAAGAGAGATGTCAGATAAGCATATGACAAGATGCTCCACATCATATGTCATTAGGGACATGCACATTAAAACAGCAATGAGATTATGTCACTGAAACCTATTTGGAGTGGCCAAAATCTAGAACACTGTCAATACCAACTGTGGGCAAAGATGTGGAGCAATAGAAACACTCATTCACTGCTGGTGGGAATGCAGAACAGTATAGCCATCTTTGGAAGACAAGTAGTTTCTTAGAAAAATATACTCTTGCCACATGATCCAACACTGCACTCCTTGGTATTTGCCCAAATTAATTCAGTTCTCTCTCTCTCTCTCTCTCTCTCTCTCTCTCTCTCTCTCTCACTGTCTGTGTGTGTGTGTGTGTGTGTGTGTGTGTGTGTGTGTGTTACAGGGTTCTACCTCTGAGCTACACCCCCATCCAATTTTATTTTTTTTTTATTTTGAAATAGGGTCTCACTAGGTTGCTGAGGCTGGCTTTGAACCTGCAATCCTCCTGTCTCAGCTTCCTGAGTACTGGGCCTACAGGCATGAGCCACCATGCCAAGCAATTCAACACTTATTTCTACACAAAAATCTGCATATACATGCTTATAGAAACATTTATAATTGCCAAAACTTGGAAGCAACCAACATGACTTTCAGTAGGTGAATAGATAAATAAACTGAGGTGTATCTAAACAATATTACTGAGCACTAAAAAAGAAATGAGCTATCAAGCCATGGAAGAAACTGAAATATGTATTACTAGGTAGAAGAAACCAACCTGAAATGCCTAAGTTCTGTGTGATCCCAACTGTATGACATTCTGGACAAGGCAAAACTTTGGAGACAGTAAGGCGAGCAGCCGGTTGCCAGGAGTTATGGAGGAGGAAGAGAAGCATAAACAGAACACAGAGGATTTTTAGAACAGTGAAACTACTTTGTTATTGTTTTAAACCACCAAGTTTTGAAGAAGTTTGTTACACCACACAGATAACCAGAACAGTCACTAAAGTACAGGGCCCAAAGCCAGGCATGGTGGTGCATACCTGTAATCCAAGTACTTGGGAGGCTGAGACAGGAGGATCTCAGGTTTGAGGCCAGTGTCAGCAACTCAGTGAAACCCTTAGCAACTTAGCAAGACCCTGTTTCAAAATAAAAAATAAAATAGATCTAGGAGTGTAGCTCAGAGGTAGAACCCCTCTGGGGTCAGTCCCCAATACCAAAAAAAAAAAAAAAAGCACAGGGCCCACTACTCAATTTTGCCTGTGCCAGGAAGGTTAAAGGGGTATTTTCTGACCAGAGGCCTCAGTACCTGAAAATTTTAGCCTACAGACCACAGGGTTTGGTATCAAGAGTCATAGTCTGATCCTTTGGTCCAACTTGATTATAAAGGATGATTTAAGCAATTCCCCTGATGTTTTCAGATTCTACATCTACAAAGTAAAGTGACCCAGTCCTTGTTTCCTATGTAGCTGAGGAGGGCTGTATGGGTCAGCAGCACACAGTGGGAACAGCCCTCAAGGAAGGTGTTGGTTAACGTAGCCTGTGCCTTGACTTCCTCATGTCTGCCCGTCTCCATGAAAGTCTTGCAAGATGCTGAAGCTGCACGAGACAGATACTAATTCATTACCTGATTTATCTCTAGTACAACCCTAGCAGGTTCAATATAGACTCCAGTACGTCTCGATTATCCTCTGACTTGTTGAACTACAGACGCAAAGCTCTGGCCTCTCCATGATTTGTGGAGAAGAATGCCACTTCCCATCCTAAATCTCTGTTCTGTATCTCCAGGGGGCTGATCCCCATTGCTTGTCAATAGGAGAAACAGTAGAAAGATTCTTCTCTCCAAAAGGCCTTTTTAAGGAAGCTTTGCTCTCCGCGAGATCTCAGGGAACATATGTGGTCAGGATCATTTCTTCCAACACCACAACCGTTTTCGAAATCCCTCCTTTGGCAGCCAGTAAGTCTCTTATAATCCCTTTGGAAATAGCTTTTCCCCGAGAATAATCGCCCTGGCAATGAGGCAGAGAACACATAGCTATGTCCCAGGAAAGCCATGTCTGAGGTCCTCATTTAATGCCAATACTAGCACCATATGGCGACTACTGAAGGGAAAGATTGCCTTGGTGTAGAAATCGGGCTCTGTGGCTGCTCAGCATGGGTGGCCTGGCGACCAGGTGGGAAGCAACTGTAGGGACAGTTCTCACCTACACTACTGCTCATGTGCAACAGTAAAAGGAAAATATTGAAAATGAATCACTTACTGTCTATTTAGATATTTACCTTGCTTCTAACCAGACAGAAGCAGAATCTCAAATAGCTGTTACCCTAAAGACTGAAGTTGAAAGTATTTTCTTCTAAAAATGTATCTGCATGTACATATATGCAATATGAATTGTTAATCATCATGAATTTGGAATGAAAACCTGAGCAGGCTATTTATTAATACTAAGGCCAACAGAGCTCTTTTTTTTCTGTAGTAATAGGGATTGAACCCAGGGGCATTCTATCTTTGAGCTACACCCCCAGCTCTTTTATTTATTTATTTATTTATTTTTTATTTATTTGACGGTACCAGGGATTGAACCCAGGGGCATTCTACCTCTGGGCTACACCCCCAGCCCTATTTTTTATCCTTTATTTTGAAACAGGGTCTCACTAAGTTGCGGAGGACCTCACTAAGTAGCTGAGGCTGGCCGAGAACCCAGATCCTCCTGTCTCAGCCTCCCAAGTACTGGGATTACAAGCGTGCACCACCACACCCGGCCACCCCCAGCTCTTTTTAATTTTTGTTTTGAAACAGGGTTTTGCTAGGTTGCTGAGAGTCTCACTAGGTTGCCAAGGCTGGTCTGGAACCTGCAATACTCCTGCCTCAGCCTCCCAAGTACTGGGATTACAGGTATGAGCCACTGTGCCCAGCAAAGCTGAATATTTTTGAAAAACAGAAAGATGGGTACAGATCATTTACACTGCCCTAATTAGGATTCTGGAAACTTAATTAAATAGCTATGTTGAGTTCAGTGGAATTGAGTTTGATTGTATCAAGGTAACCGATAACAACCCATAGAAGGACATAAATTTAGAAGAGTAAGTTATATTGCATAGGCTGTCTGAGGTGATATTTTTCTTTATCTTCCAACTTGTCACCACAATTTTTGCCAGAGTAAGAATACAAAGAAATTTTGTTTATGGCTTGAGTAGATGCCCTTCAATTTTTAAAAAATCTAATGTGAAGCAAAACTTGATTCTAAAGGCTACCTTGACTCTTACCTTTAAAAGTATTAAAAATACTAATTTGGGGACATATGAAAAGATGCATATTTTTGAAAAGATTAATACATTCAAACTATGGCAAATTTTAAATCAACAATTTTTCTGCCATTACAATTTTTAAGTCTTTCATGCTTTTTAATGGAAGCTTTCAGGGCTCTGTCCTGAGTCATTTAATTTCTGTTAACAGATCTGTCCTGGCTTCTTATTGGCATGTATCCTTGTGCCACCCACGTAGAGCTCCACATGTGAATCCAAGGACTGCTGAGCTGTGAACACTCTATTTGTGTAATTCTGCCAGTGACCACCCTCAAACCTCAAAGGAATCAAAGGAAAGCAAAGATATGCTGAAATATATTTAAAAAAAAAAAACCTTGAGGACACTTATAAGAATGTGTGTTCTCCTGTACCGTACCCTGTCAAATCTGGGTCCTCGGGGTCAAGACCACCTATGCACAGTTTTTAGCTACTCAGGGTTCTGAACATGATCTGTGGCTAAGTGGTATGTGCATATGTACCAGCCTGCCCAATGCATCACAAAAATATCAGGGCTAACCACAGTCTGAAACAGGAAACTCTCATTTGGTGCAAAGAGTAGATGAATTGTGAGCTCTGGGTCAAAATACTCATACCTTCCTCCATCCCTAAATAAGATTTGGGGTGTGTGTGTGTGTGTGTGTGTGTGTGTGTGTGTGTACAGCTTTGTACTTTAAATAAGAATGAAAAGACATAAGACAGTAAGGCTTCCTCATCCAGAAACTGTGGACTAGGCAAAAGCTAAACAAAAAGAATATATAACAGTCATTTGAACCTTAACTACTGACTTTCTTGCCAACATCGCCAACACTAAGGGCTTTGTTTCATCTTGATTTCAATTGGTAATTTTAATTTTATTCAGTGTTCTGGATTAAAGTGAGGGGAACATCAGTTAATTATAAGTTAATTTTGCCATAATCTGGAATAAATTAGATGATTGCTCAGTTCACATAAATGTATTATAATCATAAATTGGAATTTGAGACTTTGAAGGGAGCTTTGAAATTATTTCCCTTACAAACCTCTCATTTTAGAAATGAAAAAATGAGAATTCAGTGTGATTAAATGACCTGCCCAAGGTCATACAGCTAATTAAAAGCTAAGCAAGAACTAGATTCCATGTCTCCTGCTTCTCCATTGGGGCATTTAGTTTTGTTTTTTTTTTTTCTATTACATCTCAGCTTTTAATCAGTCACAATAAGAGGTAACCATGGTCAGGGTTAAACAAAATAGCAAATAAACCTATCCCCTTTCTTTGTCCCCTGACTCCTTAAAGATGGGGTTGTTTTGTTTAATTATTTTTATCTTCTATGCAGCATCTAACACAGTGAGACTTTCAGCAAAAGAAAAATGTTAAGTTGCACTAAATAAGGAAAATTAACTGATCTATCTTTTGAATAACCGCAGATTAATGTTAATATTAGCATTATGGATGTTGAGGGCCGACTGCCAGCCAGGTGGGGACTAAGAGTTGAAGTTGGTCTGAAATGTATATTTTCCATTTCTATACCACAAAGAATGAACCAAATGGAGGCAATAGAGACTTGGCAGAAAAATAAAAACATCAGTATTCTTCACATCATACGAAGAAGCCCTTCCTTTTTCTCATTATCCTTTTCAAGTTGCTAATGAATTATATCCTAATGTGTAGAACTCTCTTTATTACAATTTGTTCTTCCTTCTTAGATGCAGCATAAATCATCTCCCCATTATATATGGTGCAACTATCCCTGAGCTTGAGGTTCAAAATAAGTTGCTAATTAAAATTTTAGCAAAGGCATATCGTATATTAGAAAGGTTATTTTTACTGAGAATTAGAAGACATGGTTTCTAGTTCCTCAATCATCAATAATAAGCTGTTTGATTTCAGAGCAGTTGTGCAAGTCCACTGGCGATCTCCCATCCCTCTTTCAGTTTTAAAATCATGTGATTCAATGTCCTTTCTTAATGGAGTCACAAATACGTATTGAACACTACTGAGGTGTCAATTAGAGAGAGAAAACTTAACATGTGTCTTAGTCCATTTTCCATGGCAATAACAGAATACCACAGATTGGGTAAATTATAAAGAAAATAAATATTCCTCACATTTCTCCAGGCCAGGAAATCCAAGAGCATGGTGCTGCATCTTGGAAGGGCCTTTGAACTGTATTATAACATGGCTGGGGGGAAGTGAGCATACCAGAGGCAGAGGAGAGAGGTTACTTTTAAAACAAAAGCTACTCCTGCCCTAACTAACCCACCCACAAAATAATGGCATTAATCCATTCATTAGGGAGCAGCCCTCACAAACTAAGCATCTCTTAAAGGTCCCATTTCCCAATACCATCAAAAAGGCAATTAAATTTTAACCTGCCTTCTGGAGGAGACTTTCAAAGCATAGCCTCGGTTTATTACCATCACAAATAGAAGAGTCAAGTCACTGTCAGGCAACAGGAGGGGTGGAGGGAAAAAGTGTAAGACAGGTTCTCTGCCCTTGAAGGCCTTTTTCCCTCCTTTCCTCATATCTTTTTCTTGTTGGTTGACTCATAATAAATGTACACATTTATGGTTTTAACAAACCACCTGGGGAGACATAACACACATAGAAGAGGATAAATAGTGTTCGCATTAGTATTGACAAAACTAAATTAGCTTATCTAATCCTTAAACTCTGCAAGCATTCAGAGAGGGAAACATGTGACCTAGACTAGAACCACATACATACATTTCCTGGCAGTGGAAGACCGCAGCAAGATTACCTGGGCTAGGTGCCTCTTCACGTAGGTGGTGAAACCAGCATGGCCACACAGGATCCCCTGATCAGGGTTTAATGCTCTGTGGCTGCACTCTTGAAATTCTTAATAATGTCATCTTGGAATTTGGATGTGGTGAGTGAAGTCCAAGGATCAAGGGAGCATACACCAGCATCTTAGCCTCAGCTCCCACGTTGTCCTGCTCCTCTCTCTTCATGGGACTGCTTCTTAGTGATTGTTCCCCTCCTCCCGTCACCCCATGCTCCGGTCAGTCTCCCCCTCCCCTGCTCCATAATGCCCGCCCTCCTCTGCCCCTGGCAGGAGCCTTGGTGCAAAATGAGGAGGGTAAGGGTTAGGCACCTGTACTCTGAGGCATCTCTGGATGGGGAATGAGTCAGCCCCCACCCCCTGGCTTTGGTCTGACAGCAATAGTGCACATCTGCAGGGCAGCCTGCCAGAGGCTGTGTTTGGGCTGGGGCAAGCCTCTCCCCTACCCTCATCCAGATCCTGAGCACATTCTTGCAGTGAGATTTAAAGATCCTTGGGAATCGCCCATTTCCTGTGGATTGAGGCAGCACCCTCAGTTTCCCTCAACACCACCCCCAGCTGGGTTCCAGTCCTGGCAGAGGCAGAACCCGGTAACTGACAGGCCCTTGTGCGGCCATGAGGCTCACCTCACAAGTGCCCCTGCACCACGCCTGGGGCATGCTCTTCCTCCTTCCACCCTTCCTGAGTACAATTTATATTTGTCCCTTCTGGCCTGCTGGAGGCAAGAAATTTCCCATTCTTTTTTATATCATACTCTGATATTTCCATTTAAAACTGGCACATAATAACATAAGAATAAACAGGAAATTTTATGCTGAACATTTGGCATCTAATTTTTTTTCCTTTACTTAGAATGACATTAAATAGCAGATAAAAAAAACACTATGACAAGTTCAAGAATGAGAGATAGCATGGAAAAAAGCAAAAAAAAAAAAAAAACTTCATATATAGCTTTTTTTTTTTTTTTTTTTTGCGGTACCGGGGATTGAACCCAGGGGCGGTCTACCTCCGCGCTACATCCCTGGCCCTATTTTTTTATGCTTTATTTTGAAACTGGGTCTCACAAAGTTGCGGAGGGCCTCACTAGGTAGAGAGAGAGAGAGAGAGGGAGGAGAGAGAGGAGAGAGAGAGAGTGCGTGCGCGCGCCGAGGCTGGCGGCGAACCCGGATCCTCCGGTCTCTGCCTCCCAAAGTACTGGGATTACAAGCGTGCGCCACCACGTCCGGCATATATAGCTTTAACAACAGTTTCTCCTCCTGATTTTTAGACAAGGGCCTTAAATCCTTGTTTTGTGCTGGGCCCTAAAACTTATGTAGTCAGCCCCACAAACAGAAAGAGGAATCTGTCCTAAATGTTTTCCTGGGGCCGGGGGTATAGCTCTGTGGTTGAGCACAAGTCAAGCATGTGCAAGGCTCTGGGTTCAATCCCTAGCAGTGAAAAAAAAAAGTTTACTGACTTGCAGTTATGTTCTGTGATTTCAAAAAGTTGAAGGACTTTCATCAGTCCCTAATCTCCAGTTCCTCTTTAATTTGTTCCCTTACTATTTCTTTAAAGACTCCTCAAAATAAATAAAGAGAAAAAGACTCCCTTAGCCTCCAAAAAACCTGAGTTTTAATAATAGTTATTTTACTAACACTTGCACCTTTTTTGTCAGCCGTTTTGAATCAAAACTATTCACCGAACACAAACCAAATGGCAGAAAGAGAGACGCAAGAACAGCACGTGCTGTTCATACCCTCGATTTGGGACAACAGGACCTAGTGCTCCTTGGCTTAATATAGCCTGGTGGGTGCTGTGAACTGAGAAAGTACAATAGCACTCAGAGCATTTGGAAAAGATATTAAAAGTGCACAGCAGCGATTTGTTTAACGTATTTTTAAGGAAAATGTCAAAGAGAAATATAACAAATCATTTATAAACTAGATGGTATTAAAGGACTATGTGGTTATAGTTTTGTACTCTACATACTTCATTTGATCTTAAAATGTCACTTCAAATGTATCTACTATAATTTATTTAATATAGTCCTACCTGAGATGTTAGTTGTTTTTAGTTTTGTATCCCACACTCTTCTATATTTAGGATTACTTCCTTAGAGTAGGTTTCCAATTATTGGAACAAAGACTATGACATTGATAAAGATATGGGGTGAGGGGCGCTGGGGATGTAGCTCAGTGGTAGAGTGCTTGCCTAGCATGCACGCAGCCCTGGGTTTAATCCCCAACACTGCAAAACAGAAAAAAAAAAGTATTTTCAAATTGCTTTCAAAAATTGTTAAAGCAATGTCTACCCCTACAAATTTAAGCATTTCTCAGCATCCATTCCAATACTTAAATTTTTCAACTAATTAATCAATTAATTAATTAACTAATTCATTTTCCTATTTGAAAAGTAAATCATACTTCCTTGTTATTTTAACTTGCATTTCTGTGATTACTAATAAGACTGAATACTTATTAGTCATCTTAAATATTTCTTTAGAAGACTGTCTTTTTACAAGAATGAATAAGCTATCATGGCAAATATAAGCAACATTAGCCATGGGCTTACATCCCACCAGCATAACAAGGCCAGCACAAAGAACTCTTTTTATTTTTTTTTTTTTTTTGGTGCAGGGGGCAGGGTGGTTTACTGGGGATTGAACCCCGGGGCATTTTACCTCCAAGCCCTTTTTATTTTTGATTTAGAAACAGAGTCTTACTAAGTTTCTGAGGGTCTCACTAAGTTATTGAGGCTAGCCTCGAACCTGCAATCCTCCTGTTTCAACCTCCCAAGTACTGGGATTATAGGTGTACACCACAGCGCCCATCTAAAGAATTCTTTTTTAAACTATCTCTGGCTTCAATAGGATAACCTATGCACTCCTAAATCAATCATCGTGGGCCAGGGATAGAGCAGGACCTTTATTTTCTACACACACACACACACACACACACACACACACACACACACACACTTTTATTGGTACATTGTATTTATACATCATAGATTCAAAGTCATACAAAGAAACATGTGCACAGGTCTTGGTGTGTTTCACTTCACGTCCCACCCCTTCCCATACATAATAGTGAGATTGCTAGTGATGCCTTCATACATGGGCACAGCATAATTTGAACTGTTTCATTCATCAGTTCTTCCTTGTCCCCTCCCCACCTCCTTTACCGGAACATTAAAAAAATCTGGGTAAACATCAAGAGACCAAACCTAGGGGATAACTGGCATTAAGGAATGTCTCGAGGTACAAACCAACAGTATAAAAAAAAACCTCTTTGGAGAAATAGTATCAGAAAATTATCCAAACTTGAAAATGAGATGGACACTTATATACAGGAAACCTTAGAAACTCATTTAGACAAGATCAAAGAAGAACCTCTCCATATCACATTATAATCAAAATGACTAGTGTAGCAGTTAAGAAGGATTTTTTTTTTTTTTTGCGGTACCGGGGATTGAACCCAGGGGCGTTCTACCTCCGAGCTACACCCCCAGCCCTATTTTTTATACATTATTTTGAAACTGAGTCTCACAAAGTTGCAGAGGGCCTCACTAAGTAGAGAGAGAGAGAGAGACAGAGAGAGAGAGAGAGAGAGAGAGAAACAGGGAGAGAGAGAAAGAGAGCTGAGGCTGGCCGTGAACCCAGATCCTCCAGTCTCCACCTCACAAAGTACTGGGATTACAAGCATGCACCACCACGCCCAGCTAAGAAGGAATTCTTAAATGCATCAAAAGCAAAAGGCCAGGTGACATTCAGAAGTAAATCAAGAATTACTCCAGACTTCTCAACCCAAATTCTGAAAGCCAAGAGGGCTTGGAATCATGTACTCCAAGCCCTGAAAGAAAATAACTTCCAACTAAGATTGCTGTATCCAGAAAAGCTATCTTTCAAAATCCAAAGAGAAAAAAAAATCTTCCAAAATAAGCAGAAACTAAAAGAATTCATAACTACTAAACCAGCACTGGGGAAAACACATAAAGAAATAAAACACAAAGGTATAAAATATAAACACCAGCCCCAGAGAAGGGACAAATTCCATAAGATGAACAACTAAATAAAAGTGAACTAATACTGTATCAAGTAGAAAATATAACTAAAAATGACAAGAAAAAAATCACCTCTCTATAATAATACTGAATGTAAATGGTCCCAACTCCTCAATGAAAAGACACAGACTGGCGAAGTGGATTAAAAATAAAAATCCAACTATATGCTGCTTGCAAGAAACTCACCTTATAGGCAAAGATATTCACAGGCTTAATGTGAAAGGATGGAAAACTATTCCATGCAGATGGATACTAAAAGCAAGCAGGGGTAGATACCCACGTATCTAAGAAAGTAGACTTCAAGTGAAAACTTATCAAAAGAAACCAAGAGGGTCACTTCTAACTGATAGTGGGAATAATCCAACAAGAAAACATAATGATGGTAAACATTTATGCCACAAATATCACTGCACCCAGTTACAGAGCACAAAGGACCTGTATTTTCAAAGCCTGAGTCACATGCTAACCCATGATGCTAGGGAATAGTCAGCCCCTAACTGGAAGTGACAAACATCATTGCCCAATACCAGTCCCTGTACCAGATTTCAGATATGACAGCATATGGTAGTCTCTGTATTTCCTTGCCCTCTGTTGGATATAAATGCTCCTTGAATAAAGGGAAATGAAGACCACATAATCACAAAGTGACCATTTGCACAAGGCAGAATGTTCTTGCAGGTGATTATCAACTACTTAACTTCCCACATACAAAAACTAATGCTCCCTTTTAAAACTAGGCATCTGCTAAAAGCAGGTATTAGATGATATCTATTGTACACAATATTTTTTTAAAACATCAAGTTGCATACTTAATGCATACCCAAACAAACTTTACCTTGACCCATCAGCCATTATCTTTTCTTCAGAGTAAAATTTGTCTGTAGTGAAATAAAATAAAAACATTTGTAAAAAATAATAATGGAAAAGTGTCTCTTTAAGAGATATACTTTCAGCTTATATGGATCAGAGAGATGTAAACCATGAAAAATTGATTGAATTGAATTTTTAAATATTAGAGTTTGACAATGAAGGGAAGTATATGAAAGACTTCTCTGAAAGTGTAAACAAAAGGAGTATGTTATACAAGATTACCTCTTAATTATTTGGTCTTCTTAATTATCCTCTCTTTCATTTATATTTTGAACACAAAGAGATAAAATATTATGACGTATCCATTGTGTTATTTATGTTGGCCCTGAAATGTATGTTACTATTAGGTTCTTCCCCGCTATTTTTCACTCCCCCTTTCATTGCTGGAGAGAAGAAAAATGGGTTTTATTTTGGGGGGGTTGTTTTTGGTGGGGGGGTGTACAAAGAAGCTAATAAGTAACTTGTCTGAAGTCACACAGACTATCACTAGCAGAGCCAGAAACCACAATCCTGTTTCCTCTAGTCTAATCCATTAAATCTCTCCAACAAGCATCATAACCTCAACTTTTGAATTTTTTCTGGGTGTGCATTCCAGTGACAAGAAATCAGGCAAACTGTAAACACCACCAGTAAGTGCTAAATAGGAACTAGTGAGCACCCAGAGATGAACCCGCGTCTTGACTCTACATACTCTACAGTCCATTTTCACATATTTTCCTGAGTTCTCCTGGATATTATTACAGCTCTGGAAAGAGAGTTGGTTGGAAAACTTGGCCTCAACTGTGCAAATAAAGAAAAATGAATAAGTTTTTCTTTTACAAGAGTTTATTTCTTCAAAATATTGGTTCAGAAGCTGCGGAAGCAGCCGTATTTAATTAAACAAATGCTAAGAAACCTCGTGTTTTCAGTGGGGCAGGCGTGGTTTCTGCCATCTGTCTTTTTGCAATTGTAGAGCCTCCACATAGTAGATGTGGGAAAAGAAATCATGATTGGTTTCTTCCCTAACAAACATTTCTCATGAAAATTGTCATCATCTTAACTACTGTCAGAATGAACAAAATATGATAAAATAGATATGAAAGGAGCAGAATTTCCAAGTAGGTTTTTGAAAAGGTCCTGATTTCGGTGATATGCTGTCCGATTCCTCATTCAAAATGTGATGTAGTTGTCACCCATTCCAAAATGAACATCAAAAACAGTGTGTGGGGGGCGGGGAGACTTCTGGGCAGATGGATGAACACATGTTCCCTGATTTTTAAGATAACAGGGTACCTGGAAGTGCCTTAAAAACCTGTAGTTAAGAAAAATGCAGAGAAATGAGATGCCGCCTGTGCTGTAACACAAAATAAAACAAATTAAGAATCAGCACGAAGACAGGATTTGTTTTTTATCTTGGCTGAATCACAAATATATTCAGGCCTTCTTTTTGTATGGGAAGAGTTCAAAAAATAATGTTACTCATACTTAGATTTTTATTTTGAAAAATATGGTTACCAGGTAAGATGATTTTTAAAGCAAAAACTTGGTACTATTACTACAGTCATTTCAGATTATTGTCTCTAAAAGTATTTACGGCGTAGAATCCAACTTCCAAAATGTCTCTTGAATATTCATAGTTCTCTTCATTGCCATTGCCACTCTCCTAATCTAAAATGACATGAAGAACCCGGGTGTGGTAGCACACTCCTATAATCCCAGTACTTGGGAGGCTGAGACAGGAGGATTGCAGATTTGAGGCCAGCTTCAGCAACTTAACGAGGCCCTCAGCAACTTAGTGAGACTCTGTTTCAAAATAAAAAATAAAACAGGGCTGGGGGTGTAGCTCAGAGGTAGAATGCCCCTGGGTTCCATCCCCAGTACCACCAAAAAATAAAAAATTGAGGCGCGCCCCACCCCGGAAGCCTCCGGCCACCTCGCCGGGCCCCTTGTGCGCCAGGTACCGGACCACCCGCGCGCACCCCACCCCGGCAGCCACCCGCGCCACCTCGCCGAGCCCCTTGTGCGCCGGGTACCGGACCGCCCGCGCGCGCCCCACCCCGGCAGCCACCCGCGCCACCTCGCCGGGCCCCTTGTGCGCCGGGTACCGGACCGCCCGCGCGCGCCCCACCCCGGAAGCCTCCGGCCACCTCGCCGGGCCCCTTGTGCGCCAGGTACCGGACCGCCCGCGCGCACCCCACCCCGGCAGCCACCCGCGCCACCTCGCCGAGCCCCTTGTGCGC
>PVJS01029919.1:0-24453 GCA_004027185.1 Glis glis
TTTTTTTTTTTTTTTTTTTAATCCTGTACAGTAGAGTCAAAACAAACCCTACTAGCAGGAAATTAGCAGAAAGAGGAAAAAGAGCCATCCTTCGCCCTGTATATGCAGCTCTAAAATCGTGCTACACTCTTGTGGCTGAAGTCCAGCAGTAAGCTGAGAAGGTAGAAGACACAGGGCAATACCCCCTTCTTTAGCATGACCTTCTTTCCCTTTGAAAGACGAATCCTCCTATAGAAAAGCAATTCCAGAGCCAGGAGGACCAAAGGAGGAAATGCCTTGGACTCTTTAGCAAAACAAGTGTTACAAAATACATCCTCCCCTTCCCCAGAAACTGCAGTGAACATCCGCCCTTCTGAAATTATCTATTGTGATCCTTCCAGGATTACAGTAAAGCTGGTAAAGCCTGACCTGAGGCTATTCTTCGTACTGCTGGAAATTTCAGGCTCCTAACTCTATTACAAACTCAAAGCACTCTTGGGGAGTCCCCAGGGCCTGCATTCCCTCCCCTCCAGCTTGCCATTCTTTTTCTTCCTTCTTTGGCTGTGGTCCCCAGCTTGGTCACACTGGACTTGCCAGCTTTCTTCTCTGCTACCTCTATAAGCTTCCACCCATTCCCACTCCCGACTCTCAGTTCCAAAATATTGATCTCCACTCACTGTTATAGGCTCTGAGCCTAGACCTGCGCAGCAAGCGCATGCCCAACGCTGGCTTCTTCTGAGCCCTTGCTGGGATTCCATCGGCTCAGCACTACACAGCCCTTCAACCCCAGTGTATGCGTAATTCCTTCCTAACCTCGAGAAGCAGGCACGTGGAAGCAGCTACCTGGAAACCGACCCATAAAGGACACCCTCCGGTGCCATGTCCCGTGGACCTCAGATCCCAGACTGTCCCAGTCAGTCCCCAGCAACTTCGGACATGTTCCCAACTCCAAAGAACTCTTGCGCCCTGCCAGAGACACGGATCAGCTGCACTCAATCCTAGGCACAGTGAGAACACAAGACCTCAGCAGGCAGGGGGTGTGTCCTTAGGCCACTGGTTTCCAAAAGCTGTTCTTTCTCATGAAATAAAATCTGATCCCATTAGATTATCATCACCCATTAGAGTTATCAAAATAAGCATCCCCTTTTCACATGACAGTCCTTCAGCTATGAGAGAGGAGATGCACTCCCTCCCTCTCCATCTTATCACATTATATCAAAGGTATGTGCTTGACCGTCTTCCCCAAGAGGTTGGAAGTGCCTGTGGTCAGGGACTGGGCCTGACCCCTCCCATGTGTCTCCAGAACTTAGCAAATTCCTGGGTGCCTGGCAAATTTTGGTTGAATAAACTAAACCCGCTTTGTGCCTAGCCTCCACATATTTCTTTTCTTTTTTGGAATTGGGATCAAACCTAGAGGCATTCTACCTCTGAGCTACACTCCCAGCCCTATTTTATTTTTCATGTTGAAACAGGATCTCACTAAGTTGCAGAGGCTGGCCTTAAACCTGCAGTCCTCCTGTTTCAGCCTCCTAAGTACTGGGGTTTATCTTCTCAAGCCTTCTCCAGACTAAACATTCACAGCCCCACATTATGGTTTCCCAGGACAACTCAGAGAGGCAACACCAGTTCCCTAGACTACAGAAGTTGGAAAGGAAAAATTTTTAGAAACCAAACAAAAACAAAACAACTTCACATGCTGTTATTGCGTCCCCTATATCCTCAGAGTCAGCTGTCCAGCAAAGGGCAATTTCTCTGTTTACTCGAGGTCCCCCAAGAGTCAGCCCCCTTCCAAGCCTTTGCCACTCACTCACGACACAGGCCATCTTGCTGATGGGCTTTTACTGGTGCACAGACCCTCCTCCTTCCTGCACAGGCCGCCTCCCCGCTCCACGGGTCTGCAGGGCTGGCAGCTGCAGGCCGGACAGCACAGTCACACTCCCGCCTCCCCACCAGGGCTGATGGATGGAGTGATGCTGGGTGACGCGTGGTGCCTGAAGCCGCCAGATGGTCCAGGCACGGCTGTCTTTCAGCCTTCCATGGGTGAGCCTGTGATCTTACATTTGGAGCAAGATAAGAACGTCAGACATCCTCCTCCTCCCTCCTGATGCACCAAGGGGCTATTGGCTTGAGGTCTGAAGTCTCCGGAGGGTCCCTCCTCTTGATTGATCAGCTGATTTTCAAGACTTATCTACAAGCTGGCTCCCACAGGGCTCTTGCCACGTCACCACCACCACCACCACCGCCGCCGCCGGCTGATGGGTCAGGGGTTCTTCTTGATAAGAAGAACTGAGGGAGGCCAGGCAGAAGGCCGGAGTGGAGTGGCTCCCAGGTGGGCTGAGGAAGGGAGCCATTCCACATTCCTAAGCCAGCTCCCCTCACCCCTTGCACCCCCCATGCCCATTTGATCGACTCAGCACTGCTGATCCCCAGGCCCTAGTCTTAAAGAGGTTGGTGAGAAAACTTAGAAACACACTCCTGCCAAACACTTGGGATGGCTTCTGAACTTACACCACGCACCCCCTCTGCACCCCACTCAGCGGGGTGATTCCAAAGGTCATGACCTTCCTCTCCCATGTATCTGTCGTCTGTGTGGTTGCGCTCACCACTCTTAAATGCACCATCTCATCGAAGCTTCCTTGAGGCGGATCTCATTACTTCATTTAAGAGACGAGAAAACTGAGGCTTGGAGGGGGTTTTGTAGTCTGCCCAAAGGGAAGTAGGGATGTTTTCTTTTTTAGTCTTGGGGATTGATCCTAGGGTCATTCTACCTCTGAGCTACACCCCAACCCTTTTTATTTTGAAACATGGTCCTGCTAAGTTGCTGAGGCTGGCCTCGAACCTGCGATCCTCCTGTCTCAGCCTCCCAAACAGTAGGGTCACAGGTGTGTACCACTGCACCCAGCTAAGGGGAGCAGGAATTTGAATGTATATCAATCTGACCAGATAATCCACCCCTCACTGAGGCCACAGGGTGGGAGCATGCTTCCTGTTTCTACTAGTGTTGTTAGATTAGCAGCAGCAGGAGGAAGCTGGAAAAGGTAGTTGGCAGGGATATGCCCTTCTGTGACTCCCAAGCACAGCCCTGTGCCTGTCCCTACACCTGAGAACTCGGATGGTGTACACACACACACACACACACACACACACGCACGCACACACTCAGCTTCCCAGAGCTGTCCCTGTGCTAATCCCTAGAACCACTGAACATGTTGCTTTACGTGGCAAACGAGGCTTTGCAGATAGGACTAAGCTCAAGTTCTTGCGCTGGGAAGATACCACCGTAGGGTCTTTATAAGAGAAAGTGAGGCAGGAGCATCTGTCCAGGACAGACAGATGCGACCCTGGGAGCAGGGGTCAGAAAGCTGTGCCTGGAACGTGGAGGAAGGGGCCACCAGCTCAGGAAAGCAGGTGGACTCCAGAAACTGGAAAAATCAAAGACACAGTGTCTCTCCTGGAGCCCCCAGGCAGAACACAGCTCTGTCGACACCTGGACATTGGCCTCTAAATACCCACTTTGGACATCTGACCCCCCAACCTGTAAGGGGAAAATTTTGTGTTGTTTTAAGCTACTGAGGTTAAGATAACTTGTTATAGCAGTGAAAGGAAACTACTACACACAACCTCGGCCATATTTGCCGTGTTTCCGATTTCTCAACAGCTGCTTGTTGACTCCTTAAGACTCTTGTCCTTACTTCCCAAAAGAGACGAAGTGAAAATATAACCCTCCAGGAGGAAGTGCTGGCATCAGTGGGACCAACTTTTCAGGCACTCCCATGTCCTCACCCTGATGGTGCTGGGGGAGGGCCACCAAGCACCACGCACAACCAACAGCTCATGGTGTTTCTGGGAGAGCCCCGAAGTACCAAGACTCAACTACTGATAACAAACAATAGGATCCTTTTGCACATGCATGCCTGCTTGTGGCTTTTAATTATTATATCTCTTGCTTCATTTTGATTCATACAACCTGTAGAAATAACGTGCTCAAAACCACATTCTCAAAAAGCGACTGAGCCAGGAATTAAACACTGTCTTTTTGCCTATAAAAGCAATTTTCTTTCCCCCAAGCAGTATATAACTTGTATACTGCTTGTATACAGGGTGGGTGACTGAAACAACCAGGGGTCCCCTGCAGCCTCTCCTCCACTGTCTGATGAGAACAGCATTTCCTCACCCAAACATCCCGCCCTCCTGCTCAGGGGTGACCATTCCAACTGGCCTCTGAACAAGTGAGCTTTGTCCTCCATGGGCTAAGATGCAAACAAATGGGCAGCAGAAAAAGAGAAGCAAAGTGAAAAGAAAAGCCAGAGAAATAAGAGCAAAGGGCTAATCTAGACCAGCCTTGCCTCCAGAGAACAGAGCCAAAGCTTCACAGACATCTATTTCTCAGAGCCTGGGCTCAGGGAAGCAGCCTGATGTGGAAAAAAGTCATGGTCTAAGCCAGACATGGTGGTCCACGCCTATAATCCTGGTACTTGGGAGGCTGAGACAGGAGGATCACAGGTTCGAGGCCAGCCTCAGCAACTTAGCAAGGCCCTCAGCAATCTAATGAGACCTTATTTCAGAATAAAATAGGGCTGTGGGTGTAGCTCAGAAGTTGAATGTCCTTGGGTTCAATCCTCAGTATAGAAAAAAAGAAAAAAGAAAGAAATCAATCCGTCAATCAATCAATCAATCATGTCTAGACTGGGGTCAGCAAGCCTAAGCTTTGGTTCTATCATAGACTAACTGTTGAATCTTGAAAAAGTCATCTCATTTGCTAGTCTTGTTTTACTTAAATTTAAAGAGGGGGTATTGGAGGCTGGGCGTGGTGGTGCACACCTGTAATCCCACTACTTAGGAGGCTGAGACAGGAGGATCACAGGTTCAAAGCCAGCCTCAGCAACTTAGCAAGGTTCTAGCAAGACCCTGTTTCAAAAAAAAGACAGGGCCAGGCAGGGGTGAGGCTGGGAGGTAGAATGCCCCTGGGTTCGATCCCCAGCACCACACACACTAAAAAAATAAATGAATAAGAAGGGGGTATGGGACCAGCTAAGTTCTATGAGCAATTCCAGCTGTGCATTTCCAAGATCCTGCCTCTGGGCTTCTTTCCCAGGCGGTATCTGCATTCGCACGTGTAGATTGAGTATTCCTAATCGAAAATGGGACCAGAAGTGCTCCAGATTTCAGATTTTTTTAAATTTTGGAATATTTGCATATACATAATGAGATACCTGGGGGCCTGACTCAAGTCTAAACAGGAAATTCATTTGTGTTTCCCATGAACCGAGAAGTCATATTCTATGGTATTCTGAGAGTATCTGCATTTTGGTCGTGACCTGTTATATGAGATCCTGTGTGGGCTTTTCTACTTGCAGAGTCCTGTCAGTACCCAAAGTTTCAGAATTTGGAGCATTTTGGATTTGGGAATTTTGGATTAGGGATGCTCAACCTGTAGCATGAAGTCACCTGAACTATCCACTGGCCTTTCTTGTTGTTGTTGTTGTTGTTGGTGGTGGTGGTGGTGGTGGTAGAGGTAGTGTGCGTGTGTGTGTGTGGGGGGTGTTACAGGGGATTGAACCCAGGGGCATTCTACCTCTGAGCTACATCTCCAGCCCTTTTTATTTTTTTACTTTTTTTAATTTTGAAAGAGGGTCTTCTTGTTAAGTTGCTAAGGCTGGCCTCGAACCTGCAAGCCTCCTGACTCAGCCTCCCAAGTCCTGAAATTACAGGTATGTGCCACCATGCCCAGCTGCTCTTCAAATTTAATTCAGCACTCCCGGACTGATGATATTACCCTCCCTACTCTCTCACATACTTTGCATTGCATTTACCACGCTGTATCTGTCTTCCACACTAGCATGCCAGCTCCCCACGGGCAGAGATTATATCTAATTATCTATGTACTCCCAACTCCTATTGTAATCAGCTATATTAGTTGCCCTGGAGTATGTAGTGAAGTGCCTATATTTTTTCAAATGACACTACACAGGGGACTTGTCGGGGACAAAGTGGCTGAGGACCTGCATCCTCACAGGTAATATGGAGATAATCCCCTTTGTCTTGCTGGCTTCCCAGGTGACACTTAATAAGGCTCAAGAGAGATGAGACAAGAAGAGAGAAGGAGAAAAGTGGGGAGGGGAAGAAGGGAAGCCAAAGGTGCTATGGCTGAACTACTTCTCCAAGAAGGGTAAAATCTGATCAGGCAAACAGAAGAGAAAGGATGAGCAGGCAGGTGATTCAAGGAGAAGCTGATTAAGAGACCAGACCGTGGATGCCACCAGCCGGACTCCAGAACCCTGTGCAGTTCGCAGTTCGCCTGTGGTTAAGTAAGACTGTACTCGCGGGCGGCCATGGAGGCAGATTTTTTTTTCCTACTCTCTAAGAGCTTCCCACCCAGGATAAAAAAAATAAACATTAGAAAGCAAATGCTCTCGGTAAATATTTTTGAATGGGGCACAGTCCGCGTGGAAATAGGATTCGAAACCACACAGAGAAGGTTCCTCCCACAACACCTGAACGGATGGGAAACCTTGGGCTGTCCCTGGCCATCTGTGCCGCCGGCTTCCCGTGGGCATTTTCCGGACTGCTGTGAGCGGCTGTGCTGGCGTTGCTTCCAGCTTCCCGCTCCGAGTGGGAGCAGCCTGGCCCTGGTGCAGATTACCCACACAGCGGCTTTATGTTGGGGAATGTTTATGGTTCCACGGGGGCCGGGGACACAACGGGAAGTGCTACACAAACAGCTAGAGACCCCACCAAGGAAAGATGGCCCTTTAATTAAAAAGGTGTCTCTGAGCAATTTATCTGCCCCAAGTGCTGGTCTCAGGCACGCCCTCCTCTCTCATTTAACCAGCACTAGGGCTGCAATTTTGCAAGAAAGCACATTACGAACCAATTTGGAAATTATTCTAATGCACACTGGTTAAACGACTCCCTATTGTCGTAACTGCCTCTATTTTTCTTTCTTTCCATTTTACTCTCTAGAATATCAACAGTCCTGAACACTTTTCTTTAAAGGAAGAAGAGGCAAATTTGACAAGTAGGCACCATGGAAAGCAAAACAAAAAAAAAGAAGACAGAAAAGGTAAATGCTCTAGAACAGAAGCATGCATACATGAAGCAGCAAAAACATCCTTATGCTTTTCAAAAACACTTGTCCAAACCAGGTGTGGCGGCCCATGCCTGTAATCCCAGTGCTTGGAAGGCTGAGCTAGGATCGCAGGTTCGAGGTCAGTCTCAGCAACTTAGGGAGACTCTCAGCAACCTAGCCAGACCCTGTTTCAAAACAACAACAACAACAAAATTTTAAAAGGGCTGGGGATGTAGCTTGGAGGTAGAATGCCCCTGGGTTTAATTCCCAGTACCACCATACACACACACACACACACACACACACACACACACACACACACTTGTCCCCTGGAGTCTCCAGCACTACAAAGGATCTTAGAGGTGGTTGACTTCAACCCATTTTAGAGTTGGGACCACTGAGGCCTGGAAAAGAAAAGGGTCAGTGTAAGTCCAAATAACCAATAGAGTGAGAACACAAAGCCGGGACCTGAACGAAGCTATCTTGCTTTAGTCGTATGCCACCATTGGCTACCTGCGGGGCATGATGGAGTCCAGGAAAGCTTCAGACCTAGAACGTTTAAGACACCTGCCACCAAGAGGGCACGGGAAAGCTCTGTAGCCAGCCGGAACATGTGGCTGACTTTGGAGCGCAGGTGGTGAGATGGGATATTTGTCTTTTATTCCTGAGGTCCGCACAGAATCTAGTAGGACGCCGGGCACCCAGTAAGAGCTCAGAAGTTTGCTTTTTGGATGTTCATGCAGGACACTTCGCTCTCCCCTTGTCCTTAAAAACGGTAGGTGGGGAGAGTGACTGAGAATGAGCAAGGGGGTCAGCTGTCCTGAACCCCAACCCCCAACAGAGCATCTAGGAACTTTGGCCACTGTCACGTCTATCCGCCCATCCTCTGGGGAAAAGAGGAAAACCAGAGATTCTCCCAGAAGCCTGTGAGCAAATACCCAGGGGTCCCTGGGCGAGGAAGACAGGGCTTTCAGTCCATCATCTCTTGACCCAGCCCCTGAGTCTTGCCACACAGCAGAGGGGACCTGTTCTGGGGTGTGCTCCCTCACCCTCGTCTCCTTCCCAGGCCTTGAACTCTAATTCCATTCGAGAGGAATCAAGACAACCATATGGCACCCCTGCGGACCCTGCGCCCGGCCATTCATTCATTACCGTCAGCGGCTTGGGCGGCTGGCTCTGCTCGGTCTGCTTCTCCTTAGGCCTCGCCCGCTCCGGGAGCAGAAGGCAGCACCGAGGGAGAAAGCGCCCCCACATGGCCTCTACCTTGACTGCACATCACTACTTTGTGCACCCAGCTCAGAGAGGAGTGAAGAAATGTGAGAGTGGAGGGCAGCCAGGGACCCAGGCCACCAAGGGACCCCTGCAGGGTAACGTCAGCACCTGCAGGAGTGGCAGAAGAACCCGGCCCTGTTCCTGAGGGTTTAAAGGTCAGGCACGGTCCAACTGTTAGCATGGACAGGTCCCCTTAACCTTCACAGCATCCTTTGAGGAAAGCATTGTTAATGTCTGACTTTTATAGACAGTGCTGGGCATAGTGACCCATGCCCCCATGCCCATAGTCCCTGCTGCTCCGGAGGCTGAGACAGGAGGATCGCTTGAGCCCATGAGTTCAAGGCCAGCCTGGGCAAAATAAAGAGACCCCGTGTCAAAGCAAAACAAAAACATTAGTTCTGGGAATCACTGTCCACAGGCAGCCAGAGTTGAGATGGCTGAGGGCAGGGGCAGCGTGGTGACCTAAGCCACAGGACATACCTATCACATGGGCTGCACTTCAATCTCTATGACACTTAATCTTCTGAACCCCAAGTTTCCTCATGAAATTATGAGCCTCTTGGAACTTGGCAGCGATTATGTATATGAATCTGCTTTGTCATCTCTAAAGTGGTCTAAAAACCTAAGGTATTATTAGAAATTAGGACATAACAGGGAATTTTCACAGAAGCTGTGTGCAAAGGGTTATAATTATGCTATGAGCACATTCAAATACCTCAAGGTCAATCAAAAGAGACAAACTACTGATACACGGAGGATGTGGATCAAAAATATTTTGCCGAAGGAAAGAAGCCAGGTACAAAAGCATATATTGTGTGACTCCTGTATGCAAGTCTAGAAAATGCAAGCTAATATCTAGTGACCGAGAGCAGACAGGAGGGTGCAAAGGGCTAGCGGCAGAGAGGGGACCGACAGCACAGGGACACAAGGGAACATTAGGAGCAATGAATGTGCTGTGTCTTATGGTGATCCTGTGGGTACATTTATTTGTCCAAATGCATCAATCTTTTGTGTGTGTGTGGGGGGGGTTGCTGGGGATTGAACCCAGGGGCTTTCTACCTCTAAGCTACACCCCCAGCCCTATTTTATTTTTTATTTGGAAACAGGGTCTTGCTAAGTTACTGAGAGCCTCATTAAATTGCTGAGGCTAGCTTTGAAGCTGTGATCCTCCTGTCTTGGCCTCCCAAGTGCTGGGATTACAGGCATGCACCACCATACCTGGCCACATCGATCTTAAGTAGGTTTAGTTTATTGTACTGAAGTTATACCTCAATAAACTTAGAAAGCATGTCACCAGATGTGGTGGCGCATGCCTGTAACCCCAGAACTTGGGAGGCTGAGACAGGAGGATCGCAGGTCTGAAGTAAGCCTCATCAACTTAGTGAGGCTCTTAGTAACTTAGGGAGACCAGCTAAATATAAAAAAATAAAACAAAATAGAGATGGGGGTGTATCTCAGAGGCAGAATGCCCCTGGGTTTAATTCCCAGCAACTAACTAACTAAATAAATAAACAAACAAAACACAAAGCATGTCAAGGTCTTTTCTTTTAGCTGGATGTGGTGGTATACACCTGTAATACCAACTACTCAGGAGGCTGAAGCAAAAGGACCCCAAGTTTGAGGCCAGTCTGGGCAACTTAGTGAGACGACCCTGTCTCAAAATAATAAAGGGCTCAATGTTAGAGCACTTGAATAGCACGTGCAAGGCCCTGGGTTCGAGCCTCAATACCTCAAAAACAGGGGGGTATCTTTCCTTTTGTGTGTGTGTGGTGCTAGGGATTTAACCCAGTCGTGTTCTACCTCTGAGCTACACCCCCAAGCCTATTTTATTTTTTATTTTGAAACAGGGTCTCGCTAGGTTGTAGAGGCTGGCCTTGAACCTGCGATCCTCCTGTCTCAGTCTCCCAAGTACTGGGATTACAGGCATGGGCCACCATGCTTGGCTGTATCTTTCCTTTTAAATCAGGACCTCTGCGTAGCCTAGAAAGTTCACTGGACTTGCAGTTTTAGCATGAGGCTGTTATGGCCACAGGGACCCCCAGTACCAACTGCGTGACTGTGGGCAAGTCCCTGAGCTCCTCTGAGGCTCCAGTCTCCTTGTCTTTAAAACAAGGAAGATGTCCTCAACCTTACAGGACTGCTGTGTTGATCAAGAGGGCTGTTTACTGCATGTGAGGGCAATTTTTAAACTGCATAATAACACACAAATATAAGGGCACATTGTACACGCACGGTTAAGGCAGGTAGATTAGGGACTTCCTTGCCCTGCCCACCTACAAAAGCCCTTTGGTCTTCTCTTTCTGTACAAGGGAAAGCAGTTCCAGCTCCCAGGCCAGAGCCAGGTACTTTCTGAGATGCTGGCTTGACTCAATACTCCCAGAGGATCCAATGTCAACCCACAGGTAAGCTGGAGAAAGCCAGAGAAACTGGATACTTTAATTCATGTGCTTTGCAGGTTGCTTCTAAGCTCCCTGGAGAGCCAGCTTCGAGCTGCCTTTATCTTTGGGCAGTGAGGCATGGCTAACACAGCCTACTGTCCAAAGCCAAGTAGAGCTGCTCACCCCAGCTCTCTCCTTCTGCTGCCGTCTTGCTCTTAAACAGGACATTGTCCACATATTCTCAGTAGAAAAAAAAACATAAAAGACAGCCCACCAGTACATGTAAATCCATACCAGATCCGTCCACCACCAGCTCACCTCCTGGCTTTTCTCCCGGTCTAGCGCGATAATACCATAATAATATTCAGCATCCAGGTTGCATTTTTAATGTTTCTAAGGCCTTTCCTACCCATGACCCCATTTTGTCCTTGCAAAGCCTCCTGAGTGAACGGAATGGGTGCAGCCATACACAGCTGACCAGGGCGTTGAGAGAACAGGATGAAAGCTTCAAGCATCAGAAGCTAGACTAGAACTTGGGATGACTGACCCTTGCCAGGTCCTTTCTCGAGACTATTAGTTTATGTCTTTTATTTTCATCTTTTTGCAGTGCTGGGGACGAAACCCAGGGCCTCACCCATGCAGGGCAAGTGCTGTACCACTGAGCCACACTCCCAGCCCCCAAGATTACAATGACCTCTTAGTCACTTGGAAACATACACAAGCCATTTGCTGTAGATAAAAAAAAAAAAAGTTCCAGCCACAGGCGGTCTCAAAATAAATAAATATATATTAAAAAGAAAAAAAAAACAGGTCAGGGTTGTGCCAGCACAGACTCCTAAGATTCAATTATTCAGTAACTGGCTCCTAGGCCCACAGTTGGGCCCAAGCTACAGAAGCATGGGAGCTTCTGTCCCCAGCGGCCTGGAGCTCTGGCACAAAGTCCCTCTGGTCAGGGTCCCTGTCCTGCCCTCTCAGGCTTCACACTCAGCCCTTCTCCTGGCCTGAGGCCTTCTCTTCCTCGGGCCTTTTCCCAAAGCACACGCTCTTCCTCTTCCAACCAATCTCGCTAGCCTGGAGGAAGCTTGCCTTTTATTTTTAGAACTTTTGGAACAGAGAGCTACTAATGAGTGTAGAAAGAAAAAGGAAGGGAGAGGCCGTTTAGGACCCTTAAAAGTTTCCTTCCTGCTGCATCTCTCTACCTCCATTCCTCATTCAGCACAGACACATGTGTCCTAGGAAATCATGCTCCTGCACTCATCCAGTGGGCAGATTCTTCTACAGCAGTGTCTAGAAAAGCCTGAGCCCAGCCCCTGGGGGGTAGTGAGCTAAAGAGAACATACCCTGAGGTCACCCAGCCTGGGCTCAGCCCTGCACCCTGGGGCTCTTAGCTCCATCAAACACTTAACAAGCATGCACTCATTAAACAGCCCCCCTAGGCCTCCTGCAAGGGGGGGAGTTAAGTGAATTTTCAAGATTGCAGCACAGCACAGGTTGGAATGGGACCTGGCCTTGCTGGTCTGCATCCTCTCTGCAGCCAATATGATCCTTCCAGACCCATTTACACCCCCAGGGGAAGCCTGGGCTGGCAGCATGTGGGGACATTGGTCTCATCCGCTCCTGAGGCATGTGGGGACATTGGTCTCATCCGCTCCTGAGGCACTACAGTCCCTGGAGACATGCTGCTCTTTCCTGCTTTGGATTTTCATCCTGTTTCTCCCTCCAGGCTTCAGGATTGGGAAAGAAGCTTCTCATGGGCTAAGCCCGATGCCCTCCCATCCCCCTTCTCGATCTTCCAATGTGAAGTTAAAGGGCCGCTCTCTGGTGGCTTGGACGGCCCCTCTGGTTACTGACCTGAGTTAAGTCACTAAGGGGAAAGCCGGCTGCTTTGTGTTTCTGGTTTAGGTGTAGACTCGAGTCTGAGCAGGGAGTTCAGCTGGATCTCCAGGAACTCTGCACCTTCAAGGTAGAGTTTAAGAAAGAGCAGAAGGTCTAACCTCTCCCGTAAAGAGAGGCAGCTCAGGAAATAATAATAAGAGTAGCTGTGATAGGCTAAATAATGACCCCAAAAGACAGCCATGTCCTAAGCCCCAGAACCCAGGAGTGTCACCTTCCATGGTAAAGAAAGGACTTTGAAGATATGATTAAGTTAGGCATCTTGAGATAGGGAGATGCTCTGGATTATCCAAGGGGGCCCTAAGTGCAATTGTACATATCCTATATACACAGTGGAATAATATTCAGTCATAAAAAGGAAATCCTGCCATTTGCAACAGCAAGCATGGAAATGGAGATTTTTTTGTGTTAAGAGAAACAAGCCAGACACAGAAAGACAAGTACCACATGATCTTATTCATCTGCAGGATCTAAAAAGTTATCTCATTGAAGTTGAGAGTAGAATGGTGGTCACCAGAGACCAGGGAGAGAAGGAGGGAGTGATAAGGAGAGGTTGATCCATGAGTACTAAGTTGTATTTCGGGGTAAGACATTCTGGGATGCTGGTGGACAACACGGTGGCTACAGATAACAATAACGCACTGGGTATTTCAAAAAGCTAGAAGAAATTATCTTGAAATCTTTTCCTAAAAAGAAAAGGCTGGCTTTTGAACCTGTGATCCTCCTGTCTCAGCCTTCCAAGTGCTGGTATTACAGGCCTGTGCTTGTTTAAGGAGATAGATATGTCTAACCCAATTTAAACTTTATGCCATGTATACATGTATCAAAACATTATATGGTACCCCATTAACATGTACAATTTTAATGTATTGGTTTTAAAATAAAGTCAGGCACAGGGGTACACTCCTATCATCCCAGCTACTCAGGAGGTTGAGGCAGGAGACTCTCAAGTTGGAGGCCAGCCTGGGGAACTTAGCTAGACACCATCTCTTAAAGGGAAAAAAAAAAGAGGCTAGGGAGGTAGCTTAGTGGTAGAATGCTTGCCTGGCATGCAGGAGGCCCTGGGTTCAATCCCCAGTACATATAATAAGAATCTCTACATGGATTCTTCAAAAACACATGCAAAGGGAGATTTGGCACAAAGAGGACAATAGGATCGTAAGGACAGAGATTGGAAAGAGGTGGCCAGCAGCCCCTAGAAGCTGGAGAAAGGATGCAAGGATTCTCCCCTAGACACCTGGACTTGGCCCCGAGATACTGATTTTGAACTCTAGAATTGTGAGAGAATAAATTTCTGTTGATTTAAGCCACCCACTTTGTAGTAATTTGTTCTAGCCGCCATGGGAAATGAATACAGTTAGCTAACACTTCATGACCATCCAGTATGTTCCAGGGACTGCTCTGAGCATTTTACCCACATTGAATCGTTGATATCTCGGCCCTCGCTACGAGGCCTGGCTGTACAGATACAATCCCTGGATTTCAATACCAGCTTCGCTGTTTCCTATTTGTGACCTTAAGCAAGTTATGTAACCTTCCTAAACCTCAGTTTCCCAATTAATAAATCAGGCCCACAATACCTTCCTCATTAAGTTGCAAGGAGGATAAAATGGGTACTAAAGTGCTTATAAAAGTATACAGTAAGCCGGGTGTGGTGGCGCACGCTTGTAATCCCAGTACGTGGGAGGCGGAGACTGGAGGATCCGGGTTCGGGGCCAGCCTCAGGTAATTAGTGAGGCTTCTGCAACTTCATGAGACCCGGTTTCAAAATAAAGGATAAAAAATAGGGCCGGGGGTGTAGCTCAGAGGTAGAATGTCCCCGGTACTGCAAAAAAAAAAAAAAAGTATACAGTAAGCACCCAATAAATGCTAGCTAGTATGAGGTTCTCAGCAGTTGAGCAAGCCGAAATTAGACTATCATATTAATGTGTCAGAACCTGGGCAAGGCCTCCTGAACTTAGTGCCACAGTCAAGGAGTTCAGCTAAGTGTTTCTTCCCTTAATTAAGCAACGTAGGGCATTAATGGCTGGCCTCATTTCAGAAAAGCCCAGGACTGTGCTAATTCTGCAGCGTCCTCAGGCCCTACCTCCAGCCTCTAAATGCACATTGCCATCCTTAACAAGGATCTAACTTGCTGCACTAATTTTGCCACACCCCTGCGGAGAGCACCACACCTCCTCCCTGAAGTTCTGGCATCCCTTGAAGTCAGTGGGGAGCAGAACCTTCGGTCCACTCTTGGACCTACCACATCACCTGATCAACATCACTCCAACCTGCCGGGACAGGCTCGGTGGAAGGCAATATTCAAGAGTCAGCTTTGATTAAGAGCTCACAGCCAAGTTAGTCAAGGAGAAACAAGGTTCAGTCTGGGCAGGGGGAGGGGGACCTTGAGTTATCACCACAAAGTTTGCCCAGCTCTTCTGTTAGGTGATGTCATTGAAAGAAAGGAGTAGCACGCCCCAGGATCCCAGGCCTTGTGTTCCCACCTAGGAAATGCACACGCCAGAGATTAACCAGAGGAGAGGCGCCGGGCTACCGGGCCCTGGCTGCTTCCTAGGCTAGGTTCCAGCCCCTCAGACTTGAGTTGAGCAGCTTTGCAAAATTGCTATTGCTGCTGCTGCTGCAGCCCGCGCTGGCAACCAGGCCTCCTCCAGCAGGCTGCACCGGCAGCCACCTGCGCTCCCCGCCCTTCCCTAGCCACCCCCCAGGAGGAAGAAAGACGAAGGAGGACAGCTCCCCCTCCTTACTTCCAGGCACCCACAGATTTCTGCGCTGCCGTCACACTGATGAGAAGCCGAGTCCCCTGGAGGAATCGTTCCTCCTTCTCCTACCATCTCCCCATCAATGAACGCGCAGCAACACCCACGCTCCCGCTCCTCCTACTCCGGAGGGAGACGGAGCCGGTGAGCGACATCCGGAGCTGGGAGCCGCTGCAGTGGGGGCCCCGGGCTCCCCGCCCCGCAGTCCCTGACCCTTCCCCGCCACCAGAGGGGCCCAAACCAGTCCAGCATTCGGGATGGAGAGGGGGCCCGAGTCCTCCGAGGGGTCCCGCCTCCCCAGGGGCTCGGCGCCGGAGATCTGGGGGAGCGCGCGAAGGAACCGCTTAGCCCCACCCGCAGGGCCCTCGGCACCCCGCCGGGGACTCGAACCCGGGGTCAAGTCCCCCAGCTCCGGGCAGCCCCGCGCTCCCGCGCCCATCCCGCCGCGCAGGTCGCTGCAGCGGGGAGCACGGCGCTGGCGGGCCGGCCGGCGCGGGGAGGCGAGCCGGAGCGAAGCCGAGGGCGGGTGGCGCGGGGAGGTGGCCGGCCACTTACGCGCGGGCTCTGGGGAAGCCCATGGAGAGCAGCACGTCCAGCGCCGACCCATGCTTGATGGTGCCGGGGCGCTGCTGGCGGTTCCTGCGCGGGGTGATTTTGCTGTACAGCTCCTCTCTCGCGGCCATGCCGGGCGGGCTGGGTGGCCGAGCCGAGCCGGGCTCAGCGGCCGGCCATCGCCGGGGCGGGGAGGGGTGGGCGATCGCGAGCTGGGCGGCGGCGGCGCTCCGAGCCTCCCCGGGCCGAGCCTCCGACGCTTCCTGGTGAGGCCGGCGAGCCGGACGCCCGCCCCAGCGCCCGAGGCACCAGCCGTCCGCCAGGCGCGCCCCGGCGCCCCAGCGCTGCGCCCGCGGGCCCTCTCTCCTCCGCCCCTTCGCTCGAGCTCCCGGAGCAGTCCGGGAATTTGCAATGAGTAATTTTTGAATGGATCAAAAAGGAGAAGGAGCCTTGTGGGCTGGCCCTGCCCGGCCTGCACCGGGCCCCGCCCCTCTCTTAAAGCGGCAGGGCTGTCTCTGGCAGCTCGCAGCTGGGTTCCAGCTGGCTGGCGTCGGGCTGCTTCTAGGCGCAGGGTCAGAACCCAGAAGGTTGCATGGGTGCTTCGTTTCCGAGCTTCGCGGGGGCGCCCCAGCCCTCTCCTTGGCTTGCGTATCGGCCCAGCTGGGCCTTAAGACTCCAGATTAACCCATGCCAAGTTTCATTTGGTTCTTGATGGGGTTAATAATGGAAATCATAGGGACTGATGGATGACATTAGTGGACCAGGAGGCCAAGGTCATAAGGCCCAGGTCAAAGGTTTTGTGACCAAAAGGACCTGCAAAACCTAGAGGTCTGTTAGAACCATTGGAGGCCGAGTTCCCATCAGCCGACCAAGGGGCCAAGGAAGGGGCTATGCTCCGACCTACTGCACTCAGTCTCCATGGCTGCGCTGCAGGCAGACAGCTGCAGCGACATCTGGGGAAATGTGGGACCTCAGGCTCTTCCAACTGGCAGAAACTGGAAGGAAGAGAGAAAGAGGGGAAGAAGACAGGAGGAAGGAGGAGGAGAGGGAGGAAGGAAGGGCTAGGAGCACAGAGGGAGAGGAAACAGAAAGGACACTTTCTAATTATAAGGGGTTCAAAATGGAATGGCTGATTTTCACAAGGGAGTGAGTAATCCGTCAACAGAAGGATTCAGAGAAAGACAGGATCAGCGCTGCAAAGCAAAGACCAGTGAGCCGCACCATGGGCTGGACCAAACACCTCCCACCTCAAAGAAGGCGGAAGTCCTCACTCCCGTGCCCCGGGCCCACGCTGAGGGAGTAGGGCTCTTTCATCTCAAGACAGTCACTGTCACCAGTCAGGGATGGAGCCCCACTTGGTGCAATGAAAGAAGCACAGAGCAAACCCTAGCTGATCCTCTTTTCTGGGTAGTAATAATAAAACCTAACATTTATTGGGCTCTTGTATGTGCCAATCATTGGGCTAAACACAATGGATGGGTTATTCATTAAATTTTTTACGACGCCCTAAGAGGTGTGTACCTCTATTTTTCCAGTTTAATAGAGGAGAAAACTCTGCCCAAAGAGGCTGCGGAAGATCCTGGGCTCATATGGCCACAGCCAGAGCTTTTGCCCACTGCGGGGCCTTGAACAGGTTATTCTCCCCTCCACTGCCCCAACGCCCCACCTGTCTGGATCATGTTAGTCAAGTTTTGCACACCCTGTATTGCCCAGAATCAGCAGCCCCAACCCTGCCCTGCTTGGGGGGTGGGGAGGGATGGTGGCCAGTGCTCAAGTAGTGCTTCAATGTTGCTTTATAAGGCTCTAAAGGTTTGACCAGGGAAATGATACAGCTTAATCCCCAGAGCCTTGAGCCCTGAGCCCCACCAACTGGTTTTCTATAAAATTCTCAGTCGCTTTGGAAGTGGAGAGATAAGACAGCTGGAACATCAGCAAAAATTTGCATAATTTTGCCTCATGCTGTGTAAAAGGATGAGGGACAGTTCATACTTCCTGGATGGGACAGTTGCAGAGGGGATGCCCCCAGAGCTTGCAGAATGCATTCCCAGGGAACGGAGCAAAAAGACAAGACTGGGGCTGGGAAAACCACCCCTGATAGTCTAGCCTCCTTGGGATGGGTTTGGTGAAGCATGCTGGACATTAGTAAATTCTAAATCTTTTCCAAATGTCTGGGCTGAGATCAAAGGATCTGGATCCTAGTCAAGAGAAAGTAGTATCTGTGGAAGTGCTTTGTGAACCACAAAACACAAATAATAACTAAATTCATTGAGCACTTACTGTATACCAGTGCTGTTCTGGGCTTCTTACATATGTAACTCATTTAATTCTTTGATCAGGCTATGGATGTATTATCAGCCACTTTAAAAGTGGAGATGCTAAGCCGGGCATGGTGGTGCATGCCTGTAATCCCAGTACTTGGGAGGCTGAAACAGGAGGTTCGAAGCCAGCCTCAGCAACTTGGTGAGGCTCGCAGCAATCTAGTGAGACCTTGTTTCCAAATAAAAAATAAAATAGGGCTGGGGGTATAGCCCAGAGGTAGAAGGCCCCTGGGTTCCACCCCCAGTACCATACACACACACACACACACACACACACACACACACACACAAGTAAAGATGCTAAAACAGACAGAGGTTAAGTATCTTGTCCAAGATTCTATGGCTAGTAAATGGCAGAGTCGGGCTGGAACTTATAACATTTGGTCCAACACTTACCACCATTGTTAAGATGATACGGGCTTTTAAGACAGCTACCTGTGATTGCCTTTTTGACTTCTCCCTTGCCCCTTGACATTGAACTGCTGGAGTTCTGCTTCTCCGGAAAGGTTAAATTAATTGTCTTTGTCCCTATGTCTAGGCAAACTGTGAGACAGAGCAAATGATGGGCATAAAAATAGTTTTAGCCCCGGTGCAGTGGCACACACCTGCAATCCCAGTACTTGGGAGGCTCAGACAGGAGGATCATAGGTTCGAGGCCAGCCTCAGCAACTTAGTGAGGCTCTTAGCAACTGAGTGAGACCCTGTTTCTAAATAAAAAATAAAATAGGGCTGGGAGTGTAGCTGGGAGATAGAATGCCCCTGAGTTCAATCTCCAGCACCACCACAACAAAAATAAAAAGTTCAAGGTGGCCTGTAAAAGCACCCGGGAAGCCAGGCACTTAGATGCTACTGATCTGTCTGGGGCACGCTGGGCCCTTTGCAGTTCGGTGCCAGTACTTGTTTGTCTTGGGATGCTGCCATTTTTTCTGAGCGGGTTAGGGGCTGACAATTAAGATGCCTGGCGCTCTAATTGTATTGACTGGAAAAAGCTGGGAGAAGCTTTATAAACATTCATATTGTTGTATTTCAGAGTGAGAAGAAGGATGACTCTTCTGACAGTACGTCTTACAGCAGTGGCGAGGGAGGAGGTGGGAGTCTTGTGCAATGGGGCACTGACGCATAGTGTTCAACTACGCCCTCCCTCGGAAGGGAAAGCCAGTCATCAGGCCCCTGTGCCCTTTCATGTCAGAATCTAGGCTGGCCCACAAGGCTCCTTTGTTCATGTGAGCACTGTTGAACTCCACGCCAGCAGCCCCTGAAACGGCCGTGGAGAAGCCCAGGATGCACGCAGTTGAACGCACCTGTCATTTCTGAAGTGCGGCCTGTGTCTTTTCCTTCTCTCGGTTCGGTCCTTGAGGTCGAGTGGCTGTATGCATTAGAACAGGAAGCGATCCGTGGACACTATGTACATATGTGAGAATACCAACGTCAATCTCACTACCCTATATGGGAAAGGGGGGGGATGGGGAAGGAGCTGGGGGAAAGCCCGCCAAGTGCTGTGTGCATGTATGTCACTATCACTAGGAACTACATTATGATGTGAGACGATACTGCACCAATAAAAGTATAAAATATGAATTTAAAAAAAAGAACAGGAAGTTAGGTCTGCAGAGTACTTCCAGTTCTGAGAGCTGGGGGCGGCCTGGGCGCATGGAGACAGTTTCAGAGCTTCCGGTAATGTCCTTGGCTCTTAGACTTCCGGGGGATTCTTCATGGCCAGGAGATGTTGAAGCCACGTGCTGCCACTCTCTGGGCTTCAGCTGCCTCACCTGCCACAGGAGGGGGTTCACTTGGGCTGGTGAACCTTAGGACTTTGGAGCTCAGAACTCCTTGGGGGTGGTGGTGGGTTTCCCCAACTGGAAGATGGGTGGGTAAAGCATGATGTCCTCTCTTCTTCTTTTGGGGTGTGTGTGTGTGGCTACTGGGGATTGAACCCAGGATCATTCTACCTTCTAGCTACACCCCCAGCCTTTTTTTTAGACAGGGTCTTGCTAAGTTGCTGAGACTGGCCTCGAACCTGCGATCCAACTGTTTCAGCCTCCCAAGAACTGGGATTACAGGCATGCTCCACCACGCCCAGCTTCCCTTCCTCTTTCAGAGCAAGTATACTTTATCAGCTTTATATCTCAGGAGTTTTATGTAAGATTTTCCGTGGGGAAAGAGTTTGGAAAAAAAAGTAAGCACAGAACTAGATGATCTTTAGTACCATGTGTGTGTGTGTGTGGGGGTGTACAGGGGATTGAACCCAGAGGCATTCTATCTCTGAGCTATATCCCAAGCCCTTTTTTAAATATTTAAAAAATTTTTGTTTTGGAACAGGGTCTCCCTAAGTTGCTCAGAGTCTCACTAAGTTGCTGAGACTGGTCTTGAACCTGCAATCCTCCTGTCTCAGCCTCCCAAGTACTGGGATTACAGGCATGCGCCACCCCACCAGGCTTCCCAGTTTGGTTTTGATGTAATAGAATAAAAGGAAAGCAAAAGGGAATGGGGTGGGATTGGCCATGTTTGCTGGGAAGGGAGAGAGAGTGGAGGTGGGCTGGGAGAGAGGAGAGAGGCCACAGAGGCAGAGGTTGGAGTGAAATGGACTTTACAGGGTCCGGCAGGGGTTCTGCTGTCCTCAGGCACAACTAGACCAGATCTCAGTGACGCGTGTCAGACAACTGATTCCTTGTTTAATCTGTGAAACCAAGTTACATAGTAGGAAAGGCCAACGCAGGAAAAAAAAAAAGTTTGGAGTATCAGTCCAAACCAATAGAAAGCTGATGTTTTTCTCACATAGGGAAAAAAATTAAAATCTTTCCCTCAATTGCAAAAGGAGGAAAGAGGAGAGAGGAAACTTTTTCTTTTCTTTTTTTAAAATTTATTTATTGGTGCATTGTAATCATACATCTTGATGGGTTTCAGGGTGGTAGTTCTTTTCTTTTTTTGAGGAAACTGTTTTTCATTATTTATTTTGTTGCCCATCTCTGGAAAAAAAATTTTGGAATCCTGTGAGAGACCCTGCACTGGCCATCTTACTCCTTATAAAGGCCTCATTCTGATTGTAATTGCCCCAGGGTCTGAGTCCTTGATTTGCCACATAACAATAGCTATGTTGTGAAATAAACAGTACAAACTAAAAAGAGGGAGGAGAGGTTCCTCTTCTTATACAACTTCCTTTTTGTATACTCGAGGAAATGTATAGGCAACATAAGGGTCGATTTCATTTTTAAGAAATAGATTAAAATTGAGTAGATATAAAAATCTAGGTATGAGACAAAAATATAAATAAAAAATAACATCTCTTGATTTAAAAAAAATTGAGACAATAGTTATTGACCAAGACACTTGGAAAAATATTTTTCACTATTTAAAAATTGAGAGTGAGCCAGCCGTGGTGGCACACGCTTGTAATCCCAGTACTTGGGAGGCTGAGACCAGAGGATCTGGGTTTGTGGCCAGCCTTAGCTACTTAATGAGACCCTGTTTCAAAATAAAGAATAAAAAATAGGGCTGGGGGTGTAGCTTGGAGGTAGAATGCCCCTGGGTTCAATTCCCGGCACCGCCCCCCCTCAAAATTGAGAGTGGTCTCTGGGGTTCTAAGATCTAATATTAAAATTTTTTTAAATGTAAGTTTGCTTCAAACGTCTGTAAAATGCATTTTAATGAACCTCTGTGCAACTGTACATATTGCTGTTTGATGTAGTTTTCCAATTCATACATCGATATGATGCCCAGGTTAATAACTTACGACCTACTGTTAAAGGGTGATAATCTCTCCTAGAAATAAATATTTTAGGATGGTAACCTCTCATCCTCAGTCCTTGTTTCCAGAGAGAAAGATTTCAAATGGAAAGCACAAATAGGGGAACATAAGAGGGTTATTTAGGGAAGTGGGGGTACAGTTTAAAAGAAGGACATGATAAAGGGTACAGTACACTCCAGAGAAAGGGTCTAGAAAGAAGTGGAAAACAGTGGAGAGTTCTGTGCATGGTGGGATTTATTTGCTCTGGAAACCTTCCTCTCATGTTTATGCATTTAGGGGAAGAAACGTTCTCTCTCGGGCCACAGATGTGTCCGCTGTTTCCACCCAGTTGGAAACTTTCCCCCAGGTGTGTCTAAGTGTAACCCTGGAGGGTGGAGGGCTCTAAAACAATTGCAGCTGGGTGGGAGGGTCTCCTTATCTCTTCTTCTGAGGGCTGGCTGGAGGGATCCTCTGTCTCCTTTCCTCGCCCTGCTCATCCCTAATTTAACACTATGAAAACGAGTTAGGGAAATTTCTTACTGCCAAGCCATAGGCAGAATTTCCAGGGATGCCAGCCAGGAATAGTTCTTCCATCTTTATTCTGGAAGACAGGTGGGGTGTGCCTGAGACTGCTCAGGTAGTTGGTGAGGGCCCAGTGTTAAGAAAACCTTCAGTCACCTGGAATCAGTCAGGGAGGGAATATTTATTTATTTATTTATTTATTTATTTATTTATTTTGCGGTACCGGGGATTGAACCCAGGGGCATTCTACCTCCAAGTTACACCCCTCTGAGCTACACCCCCGGCCCTATTTTTTATTCTTTATTTTGAAACTTGGTCTCATGAAGTTGCGGAGGGCCTCACTAAGCAACTGAGGCTGGCCACGAACCTGGATCCTCCAGTCTCCGCCTCCCAAGTACTGGGATTAAAAGCATGCACCACCACGCCCGGCCTGGGTGGGAATATTTACACCAGGGGAATTGGCAGTCACCTCCTTAGGGCTTCTCCCATCCTGCCCTGAGAGCTGGGATGAGCAGGGGGGTGGCACTCATGATCCACTGCAGTTGAAATGCAAGGCTGTTCAGTTAATCAGTGTAGCTTCCCTCCCCTCCAAAAACCTGTTGACAATGATCCTTGGAGGGAAAAGGACAAACATGTTAGTGGCCACTATATGTTAGGACCTTTTTGTTTTTGGTACTGAGCATTGAACCCAGAGGCATTCTACCTCCAAATTATACCCCCAACACGATTTTTTTTTCTTATTTGGAAACAGGGTCTCACTAAGTTGCAGAGGGCCTTGTAAGTTGCTGAGGCTGGCTTCTAACCTGTGATCCTCCTGTCTCAGCCTCCCAAATACTGGGGTTTACAAGTGTGTGCCACCACGCCCAGCTAGGACTTTTATATATTATTGACCTGGTATTAATAGCTAAAAATATAAATGCATATAGAGCCCCTTTTTGTTATATTTAGGCAGCTGCATCTCAGTACTTAAATAGTTAAAGCCCTGTGTGCTCTGTTGTCCGAGAGCAGAGCAATCACAAGCAGTCTCTGCAAAAGTAAAAGCTGCTGTTGAGCAGGGAGATAACACACAGACACACACAGCCTGAAAAAGAGCCGAGGCTGCTTTTAGACAGAGAGAGACCACATGCAGCCCTGCCAGAATTTCCCCTCCCTTTTCCCTAAAAACCCGAGAGGACAAAATAACCCGGTACCTGCCCTGTGTGAGAAAATAAGCCATTAACCTGTGACTTAGCAACCCAGATAAGGAAAGCAGCAGAAACCCTATTTCTTGGAGGGAGTGTTCTGTTTCAGAACATCCCAACAAGCGCACCCCTCTACAGTGTGTCACTTTCTCCCACTCTCTTTCCTCCTTTCTCTCTGTAATAAAACTTTAAGAGTCTCTGGAAGTCCCCCGGCTCTTTTTTCTAAACTAGCGGAGAAGAACTCACTCAGGACCAAACCGTAACATTATTAGTTCAACCTTTAGCAACACTGTCAAATAGATATTTATATGAGCCATTTACTGAAAAACTTCTGAGAGCCAGATGCGGTGGTACGCGCCTGTTATCGCAAGTTGGAGGCCAGCCTGGGCAACTTAGCAAGACCCTGTCTCAAAACAAAATTTATAAAGGGCCGGGGACGTAGCTCAGTGGTAGAATGCTTGCCCAGCATGTGCGAGGCCCTGGGTTAAATCCCCAGTACAACAAAACATGAATAACAAAAACAGAAACAAACAAGAAACCTTCTGAGGTTCAGGGAAGTTACAACACTTGATCAAGATCACACAGCTCCAAATGGTGGAAGAAGCATTGGAAACTAAAATATCTGAATTCAGGTTCACAGCACATTATAAGGAATGGACCTCAATTAATATCAGTTAAAATGGCTTCATGGCACCCCATTTCTGTAATTTTTTTTAATTTTTTTTTTGCAGTAGGGGGATTGAACCCAGGGGTGTTCTACCTCCGAGCTACACCCCCGGCCCCATTTTTTTTTTTTTTTTTTTTTT
>PVJS01029920.1:0-24449 GCA_004027185.1 Glis glis
GGAGAGAGAGAGAGAGAGACAGGGAGAGAGAGAGAGAGCTGAGGCTGGCCGTGAACCCGGATCCTCCGGTCTCTGCCTCCCAAAGTACTGGGTTTACAAGCGTGCGCCACCACGCCCGGCTCAGCCCTATTTTTTATTCTTTATTTGGAAACAGGGTCTCACTAAGTTGCAGAGGACCTCACTAAGTAACCGAGGCTGGCCGCGAACCCGGATCCTCCGGTCTCAGCCTCCCAAGTACTGGGATTACAAGTGTGCGCCACCACACCCGGCCCTAGAAGCCTTTAATAAAGTCCACCAGTTTCCACTCCCCTGAGTAAGATGCTCTTCTGAAGCAAGTCTCACGGCGAGCAGTGTACTCAGGGTGCGCACCTCCCCGAAGCTGGGGTACCAACTTGTGAACAGTAGTCAGCTGCCGTGGCCAGCTAAGGAGGTCCAAGCTGAGGACACAACCCCTCAGCTTGATCGCAACACTGGCTGCCGTTTCCCTCCCAATGGAACCCAGGCTAATGGTGTCTACAGGAGTGGAAGAATTTATTTCTCCTTCCCTTTCTCCTCTCCCTGTATATGAAAGCTTGACATTGTCCACAGGGAATCAAATTAGAAGAACCCCAGTTTATGTCAGCGATTAAGTTTGTCAAAACATTTCCCTTTAGCCTTGCAAATATTGTTTACTGGTGACAGTATTCTTTTCTCTATCTTCTCTCCTCTCCCTCCTCTCTTATGCCTCCTCTCTTCCTGCCAAAATCATTGTTGCCAAAAAATAATCACTTTTAAAATGGTCCGAAGGACTGTTAAATGAGATGAACTGGTCGTATTACTCAGACTAAGACTGGAATCCCCAGAACTCCCTCTCCCATGAAGAAGCATGTGGAAACTTCTCTGCCTGCATTTCAAGGGCACCCCCATTTGGCTCTATCTCAGCTCTTGCTAGGTTCAAGCATGAACCTCAGTCTCAAGCCAGTTAGTCTCCCCAGTTTACCCCCTATGTCATGTATGTTAATCTCCCCATAACATGGTATGTTAATCTCCCCAGCTTACCCTCTTGTCATGTTCCAATCCCAGTGGGAACTTCTCTTCTCTTTTCACATCCAATTCTCTCTCATCCTTCAGTGGCCATCACAACCCCTCTCTGCTGTCCACCTCCCCAGGACAGGAAGCCCATGTGAGTTTTGGACTCAGATGGGCTGAGGTTCAAATCCCCTTTCTGCTACTTACTACCCATGAGACTTTGGGCAACTCACTCGTGTTCACCTTTGCCTCAGATTCCACATCTGTGAAGTGGGGATAATAGCACCTCACCATGTTGTTGGGAGAATTAAATGAGATGAAGTGTGGAGCGCAGTGGCTGGTAAGCAGTAACCAATCAATAGGTGGTGGCCACTATTCATATCCTCCCATGATTATCAGCACATCTCTTACTTCTTGTCAACTAATAGCAGTGCTACATATTTTGACCATATTATATATGCAATTTTGACCATGTTTTATTTTGTTCATGACCAACTTGGAGATTTTGTGAAAACCACTATGGTATAAGAATTTCCAGTTGAGGAACATGTGGCCTTATAATAATAGGATTAGGGAAGCAGGGTAATGTGTGACTATGAAATCTAGTGTAAATAAGGTTATGTTCATTAAAGTAAGTCTCTAAAGGCAGAATATTAAACAAAGAGACTCTAGTAATATTTATTTATTTATTTATTTTGCGGTACCGGGGATTGAACGCAGGGGCGTTCTACCTCCGCGCTACGCCCCTGGCCCTATTTTTTATACTTTATTTTGAAACCGGGTCTCACGAAGTTGTGGAGGGCCTCGCTAAGGAGAGAGAGAGAGAGAGAGAGAGAGAGAGAGAGGTGAGGCTGGCCGCGAACCCGGATCCTCCGGTCTCTGCCTCCCAAAGTACTGGGATTACAAGCGTGCGCCACCACGCCCAGCACTAGTAATATTTAATTCGATATTTTATATCATTTTAGTGAGAATTGATTTCCATTTACCATCCCTTGTACATGATAAATTGTGCTGGAATGCCCTGGTGATGCACAGTTAAAACAAGGCTCATGTGTTCAGTTTGTTCTGTCCACAAGCCTTCTGTCTGTGCCCACGCCTCCACCCGAACGGCTAATGTGTTTTGATGTGGTGACCTGGAGCTATTGACTTTGGACTGTGGGGGACCAGAGTTATACTCCCTCCCTTCCCTCCTCCTTCTCCCCACTTCCCCAAGAGCACCCTAGATCTGGATGGAAAGTGAAATCAGTTCTCACTGAAGAGCTTCTGTCTTGTTCTCAAAGCTGTACTTACCCAGGGAGAGGAAATCAAGCCTTGTGGCCCAGGCCTAGTTCCTCTTTCCTGACCCTGAATAGAAGGTGAGACCTCACTGCCCAGGCCTGTGTGGACATGACCTCTCTTTGAAACTCAACCTTCTTTCTCTTCTTCTCCTTTAGGCCTATGCTCTTCTTTCCTTCCTTCCTTTTTTCCTTCCTTCCTTCCTTCCTTCCTGCCTGCCTGCCTGCCTGCCTGCCTTCCTTCTTTCCTTCCTTTTGTAGGACTAGAACCCAGGGACATTCTACCTCCAAGTTATACCCCCAGCCCTCTTTATTTTTTATTTTTGAAATAGGGTCTCACTACCTTGCTGAGGTTGGCCTCGAACCTGCGATCCTCCTGTCTCCACCTCCCAAGTACTAGGATTACAGGTGTGCACCACCACATCTCACTCCCTTCTCTTTTAATGCCTCTACTTTCCCCATTTCTCCAGGGAGCCTCTCCCTTCCTACAGGAATAACTTGGCTTCCGGCCCTCGGTGGTGATGGGCAGCTTGGCTGTGTCAGGCATTCTCAGGATGCCTCTGGCTTTCCTCCCTGTGCCTGCAGACTCCCAGGAAGGGAGGGACAAGGCCTTTTAGTTCTTTCAATGGGGGGAAGATGAGGGGACTTCTGCTCTGTACTGAGATTCCTTTTCCCAAATTTCTGAAATCAAGCATACCTCACCGTGGGGATCTGTCGCTCTGCAAACACTCTGGACTCCACTAAAATAGTGACAGAAGATAGCTCTTTTTTATAGGAATCTGAAACCCTAACTTTATCATGCCAGTAAAAAGGTTTCTTATAATAGGTGAACATATAAGGCGCCATGTTAAATTGCTTCTCTCTAAACACTAAGTTTTTCTCACAACTACAGAGGTAGGGAAAAGTGGCAAGGGGAGGATGAGCCTCAGTTTCCCCTGCTATGTTCATAGCTCGAGCAAACCTAACTACTACATCATTTATGGGAAGCTAAACCTCAGAAGTGTCTGAGAGGAACATGGAACTAGACTTATACATTCCAGAGAAATTCCATAAATTTTTCATTCAAGGAAAGGAAAGGATATTGCTAATGTAATCTTCTCTAATTCTATTTATCTAACAAAGAATGCTTTATTATATTGGATTACAAGGCTACTAAATGCAATACTGTCCTGCCACTAATGGTTCTATATATATATTTTTTTTGACAAAATTCTTATAGGCAGGAACTGTGTCTTGCATTTCTTTTGTACCTCCATGGGCCATTTCTCTTCAAGAAGCATTTGTTGAGAGTTCATTGCACACCAACAAATTGAAGGGGTGTCTCCGAGCTCTGCGTGACTGCCAAGTCACAGCCACCTTGTGCTCAGCTACACACCTGTAGGTTGTCAATTTTAGTAGCACACAACTCCGTTGCCCTGACCAAAGCTGCAGGGACCAGGAGTTCAGTACCCAAACCAAAGGCTAGAGGTTGACCAGCATCACAGAAGTTGGTTTAGTGAGTTAGTTTTTCCCCCAGAGAGAAGTCCATGAGGGGCGCTATGCAAAAGACCAGCTTCTTTCTTTAGAACAGTTGGAATGGCAGATACAGAATCTCTTGGTGGCAGCAGAGGACAGAGAAGTGGAGGCAACTAAAATGGACTCACTTGTCTGAGGGAATGGCCACTGATGTTTCTGTCGAGTTACTGACCTTGCTGGTCAATGCTCAGAATGAAAACTGTTTGCTAAAGGATGTTCCAGCGACCAGGAGGCTTAGCGGGGCAGCTACTGGAAACGTTCTCCCAATTCTTTTCTTTTCCGTGCATCTTTATGATGAATATCCTCTATTGGGGTTCACTGGAAGGTACCTCTATTTCTTGTACCCTAAAAGAACTAGTTGACACTGGGGCAGTGTGCTCAGTATTGGAGATAGAAAGATGAGTTTGTGAACTCTATTCAAAGAGATGAACTTGTAAGTAGAAATGGCAGCAAGTGGAGTGTTTTTGTTTCCTATGACTGCTGTGGCACAATGCCACATACGTGGTGACTTCACTCCACACAAACTTATTCTCTGAAAGTGCTAGAAAGACAGAAATCTCAAATCAGTTTTACCCAGCTGATGTCCAGGTGTCAGCAGGGCTGGTTTCTTTTGGAGGCTCTAGGGGAGAATCCATTTCCTTGCCTTTTCTAGATGCAGCTTGCTGCATGGCACAGGTCCTGTGAATGATGTACCACCAAGGGCTGTGGAGGTCTATTCAGGGGGAAATGGACCAGGGCGGGGAAGTCAACACATAGGGAGGTGCTCAGCCAAGTTGTTTATAATACTAAAAGATTTTCACTTTCCACATCCTCTCTAATTTGTCCATCATCTCAGGATTCTAGGAGCAATAAGAGCATAAGGATGCAGCCAGATGTGTCACTCGGGGTATACTTGCACGCTCCCCATCCCATCCCAGTACAAGTCACCAAGCTTGCTTTCTTCTCAAAAGAGGACTTGGAAAATGGCTTCACTATCCCACTCCCCCCAACATAGTATAATGACACGTTAGGAGTCATAAATGGGGGAAAGGTTGATGTGCCCAGAAATGACAGGGGATGGGATAGGCAGGCACACAAGGTGGTGTTTCTTAGGCAAATACCCTGATGAGATGGTTTCTGACTACGAACAAGGATTGTGATTGAAATTGGAGATGGGTGTGTATCAGAAGAAAACTATGTGGCATTTATCACTTGGATTTAGGAGAAGAATTTTGAGGAAATAACTAGCTATCATTAGAAAGTATTCTAAACACCTCAAAAATGATGTGGGGGTTCTATTAGGAAAGGAGGCTTCATTTACTAAAGGATAGGGAAGTTAATTAAGAAGCAAGGGTGTTTATAAGTAAGCTATTCAGAGGAGATGGTAATGTTGTCCTTGTCATCAAATGTTTTCCTAATATAAAAATTCTTCCTTAGAACTTAGGGGAAGGTAGATTTTCATTAATAGGCATTCATTTGTTAATTTCAAAATGAAAGTGTGTGTATGTTAGACAGCTTTGTGTCACTGTGACAAAATACCTGAGGTAAACAACTTATAAGGAGGACAATTTTACTTTGGCTCATGGTTCCAGAAGTTTCCACCCATGGTTGCTTGGCCCTGTTGCTTTGGGCCTGTGGGTAGCACAGTAGGATGGCAGCAGGAGTAAAAGGTGGAGGAGGCCTGTTCACCTCATGGTGTCTGGGATATTCCCCTCCTTCAGGGGCACAAGCCCAGTGACCTAACTTCCTTCCACCGGGCCCCATTTCCTAAAGGTTCCACCACCTCCCAATAACGCCACAATCTGGTATCCACGCCTTTAACAGGTGAGTCTTTGGGGGACATTTAAAATCCAAACCATAGGTGTGTGTGTGTGTGTGTGTGTGCGCGCGCGCATGTATACATATGTTCCCAACCAAAAGTCAGGAGCAAAAACTATATTCTGTGTATTATGTGTGCCACATGAGGATTCAAAGCTTGGATGGATAAATAGATGGACTGGTAGGTACATGGGTAGGTGGATGGATGGGGTAAATATATGGATAGATACCAAGACAGAAGCATGGATGACTTTTGATTGGGAAGCCCAGTTCTAAGATCTCTTACTATGAATCCAGACAGAGGAAGGAGTCTCTGTCTCATGGTGTCATTAAAAGCTTTTATAGAAAGCATTGGCGGCCACTTTGGTTTACTCTGTTGGTTGTACTTAGATTCTGCTGAAGTCCATTGGGGTTGGATCATCTGTGACTTACACTTGGGGTGGCAGAAAGCAACTCTCCCTTCCCTTCCACATAGTCACTATCATCATGCCCTTTGCTTCCTTCTCTGTCCAGCTGCATCAACTTTAAGCTTATCTGAGCACTCACTACCAATCAATGCTCACATGGGCCAATTCCATTACATTGATCCACAAAGTTCCTGGATTCCATTTTCTAGGATAATTCAGCTGACTTTAATATGAATCAAAAGAAGCCAATACCTGAATAATGTTTGGCAATTTAAATTGATAGCAATTTATGCCTTAAAGGTCTGTTGTAACAGTTGGCCTAGACCATCTCTTGCCTCTGGCTTGGATTTCATCTGGCCCTGCCTACCTATACAGGTTTACCTTCTGCCCTCCCCTACCTTGCAGCCTACACCAAAGCCAAATCAAACTACTGGCAGCTGCCCTTGTGCTCCTGGCGGTCATGTGGCTCATTCTGCCTGAACGGTCCTTCCTTCTCTCTTCATTTCTCCCCACTTCTCCTTTCTGTCCTCTATCAACTCTCAAAGACTCAAAATCCAAAATATGTACTCAGAGAAGCATTCCTTGGTCCTCTCTCCAGTCTGCACCCACTGCCAGGTACTCTCTTCTGTACACGCTTCTTCAGAGCAACAAGAGAACCGCAGATAAATTCATGGGGAGAAAAAAAATTAAGACCACCACAAGTCAATTCGTAAGTGTAATGACTGAGCAGAACCTGAGGAAGGTCCACAGAGGAGATGAAGAGCAAGAGGTCCGGTACTGCAAAAGGGTGAGTGGGGCTTAAGAGGTAACACTATAGAAAGGCAAAATACATAACCCAAGCAGACTCTGTTGAATCTTACAGAGACACCTTTCTAAGTTAAACATTTTTATTTCCCAGAAATATTTTCAGCTGGAATAAACACATCCCGGGGCTGAAAAAACTGTATCTCTGAGAAGACGGTCTTCTCTACACTGTACGGATTCTCAGGCATGTGCTCAGAGCTCTCAGGCCCTCACGAAAGCAGCCACATTCACCCTGGACATCAGAGGGATGATGTCAGTCACAGCCAGTTTACCCTTGTTCCCAAAGACTCCAGAAGGACCAAAACAGAGAAACCAGTGCTTCCACTGGGCACGTCAAGGTGATTTAGAGTGAGGCTGAGGGAGTGACCCTTCATCCGAATCCACAGAGACCATGCATTGTTATTTCCTGGCTTGTTCTTAATTTCTCAGCTGAGGGTGGTATTCATTTCCTGTGATAAACATTCATCATTTGTGGTTACCTAATATCTCTTTTATCTTTTTTATTTTTTTAGTAACAGCTTTATTGAGGTGTAACTGTTATACCATACAATTCACCCATTTCAAGTGTATGATGCAATGGCTTTTAGTATAGTCATATAATTTTGTAACCATTACAATCAATATCAAACATTTTCATTTCCCCAACAAGAAACCTCTGACCCATAAGTCATCAGCTCTCAATACCCCCATCTGCCAGCCCCAGGCAGCCAGTAATCTCTTTATTCTTCTGTCTCTATGTATTTGCCTAGTATGGCCTGTTAAAGGCTGAACCATGTCCCCCCCTCTAATTGATACGTTGCTGTCCTAACTCCTAGTACCTCAGAATGGGACTGCATTTGGAAGCAGAGTCTTTTTTAAAAGATGTTATTGGTGCATTGTAATCATACGTCATAGTGAGATTCAAAGTGATCCATTCACATATGCATAGAACATCTCATGGTGTGATGAAAATGGAGTCTTTAAAGAGGTAATTAAGCAAAAATGAGGTCAATAGGATGGTCTGCAATCCAACACAAGTGGCAGTCTTCAAGAAGAGGAAATGTAGATACAGTTGCAGAGGGAAGGCCATGTGAAGACACAGAGAGAAGAGGGCTATCTACAAGCCAAGAAGAGAGGTCTCAGAGGAAACCAACCCACTAATACTTGGATCTTTTATTTCTAGCCTCCAGAACTGTGAGAAAATAAATTTTGGTTTGTTAAACCACCTAGTTAGCTAGGCTGTGGCACTGTTATGCCAGCCACAGCAAACTTACTCATGGACATTTCATATAAGTGGAATCATACATTATCTAGCATATTGTGACTAACTTCTTCCACCTAGCACAGTGTATTCAAAGTTTATCTATAGCCAGGCGTGGTGGTGCACGCTTGTAATCCCAGTACTTTGGGAGGTGGAGACCGGAGGATCCGGGTTCGCGGCCAGCCTCAGCTCTCTCTCTCTCTCTCTCTCTCTCTCTCTCTCTCTACTTAGTGAGGCCCTCTGCAACTTCGTGAGACCCGGTTTCAAAATAAAGTATAAAAAATAGGGCCGGAGGTGTAGCGTGGAGGTTCAATCCCTGGTACCGCAAAAAAAAGTTTATCTATGTTGTAACATGTATTAGTACTTTGTTCCTTTTCATGACCAAATAATATACCATTGTATAGATATACTCATTTTTATTATCCATTTGCTGATGGACACTGATTATTTCTACTTCTTGGCTATTTTGGGCACTGATTTTATGAACCTTCATGTCTAAGGTTTTTTGTGGACTTATGTTTCAGTTCTCTTGGATATTTATCTAGGAGTGGACTTTCCAGGTGACACGTAAGTCTATGCTTAACCTTTTGCAGAATTGCTGAATGGTTTTCCAAAGGGTCTGTACCATGTTACATTTCTAACAGAAATTGATGAGGGTTCCATTTTTTCTTTCATCTCTTCACCAACACTTGTTGATATCTGTCTTTTTTACTACAGTGACACTAGTGGATACATAATGGTATCTCAATGTGGTTTTGCTTTGCGTTTCCCTGGTGGCTGATGGTGCTTGTTGGCCATTTGCATGTCTTCTCTAGAGAAATGGCTATTCTGACCCTATACCTATTTTTAATTCTCTTATCTATTTTTTACTATTGAGGTGTAAGATTTCTTTAAATGGAAGAAATCCATGTAAAGATTTAAAAGATGGAGCTAAAAGATTTCTTTACGTGGAAGAAATACAAGTCTCTTATCTATATGTTTTACAAAGCTTTTCTTCCATTTGGGGGGTTGTCTCTTCACTTTCTTGATGATGTTCTTTGAGGCCAAATGGTTTTAATTTTTATGATATATTCCTTACCTTTTGGTAACATTGCACATTAAAGTTGCAACTTTGTGAGGTAGAAGCTACATAGAAATCTTGCATACTGGCTTCCCTTGTAGCTAGGGTAACCTAGATTCCACCAATCAGATCCACTCCTGAGAGTCTTGGATTTGGACATGAGCAACCCGAGGAACTGGCTGCATGGGGAGAATTGATGTGATGGTGGAGGCATCTGGATCTTTGAGATCAGCGCTGCAGCTGCTCATGTCCATCCTGGTTTCCTCATAGGTGCAACACAATGGTGGCAAAGGCAGTTTTTGCCAAGAATCTCCCATGGTGTGGCCAGGTGTTGTTCCTGGATGACTCAGACCCTACTCTCTGACCCTCCTTGAGTTTCTGTGGTCTACCTCATATTTTTTTTTAATAAATCCCTTTTCTGCTTAAACTAACCAGAATAAGTTTTATTGTTGGAAACTCAGAACTCTGACCAATACATACTCAGTCTTATTACAGTAAAGGAATTCTGGGATTTTGGAATTACAAACCATGTTACTTCAGCAAAAGTAAACTTTTTTCTGTCTTTAAAAAAAAGTGATCTAATATTTTCAGGTTATGAAGTTATGCCTGTTTTCTTACAATTCTTAACTAACCACACACACACACACACACACACACACACACACACACACACACACACTTCTTAATACAAATTCAGGATGGCCTGGCAAAGACTTTCAAACAAACAGCATGATTTTCCCTGATGGTAGGTTCACCGAAGTGGAATGAATTTTCTGTTTATCCACAGACTTAGCTCACCTCATGATTAGTGGACAGAATTGCAGGGTGGTTGCAAAGATGGGCCCACACGGTGGAACATAACACAGATGTCAACCACATGGAGATGAGCCATGAGCACTGGTCCTACTGGTTTTATGTATAAGATGCTGCACAATCACCAGGAAATGAGACCTCCCTTTCCTTTGAAGAAGAATGAATAACAGAGTGGGAAAAGGGAAATATTACAAAAGCTCCTTAAGACTCGGTAGACCAACACCAACTAGAATTAAGAATGAGAGTGTTGTTCTCTCCTTCGTTCGGGGCCCCATCTAGATTCCTAAGCCAATTCCACATGCTGAGTCCTGAGTCATGTATGGTGAATACATGACTTCTCAAAAGCTTATTCCAACCTGCCTGTACCACTCCAAATTCACCAGATATTTGGCCAACACTAATGTGACTTGATTCATTGGATCTTATGTAAGAGAAGCCTCATTGCTGAGCGATGGCATGTTCAAAAGAGCAAGACATTAAGAAGTTTAAGAATGTTTTCTGTAAAATCAGGGCCACCAATGCCTAGTCCAAACCTTAAATCTTTAGAGATCAAAAGTCCTGCTAGAGGATAAAGCATACCAAAGCCATAGAGAAACGTTAGTTTTGGCAAGATGAGCAAAGAGAAGTGAGAAGAAAGGAAGCAAACAAAATAGAGAGAGGAAATTCTACCTTGACTCTTTTCACAGAAGTTTCATTAAAAAACAACAAACAAGCAGCCAGCAGTCTTTTTATATCATTGAAAAAATAATTAGAAGAAAAATATTCAAAATGAGCGACCTCTGCAGGCTCTGTCCTTTTCAACATGTGGAACTCTGAGGCTAGAAAGTTTTGTGGAATTTAATCTCTTGGGAAATTAAAGAGAAGGGCAAAAGTCATGATCAGAGCCTCAGTGGGAAGGGCTGTTTGTGTCCTTCTAGAAAAGAAATACATTCACTCGGAAGACTATTCTTTCAGGGGTCATTTCTGTGGTTTGTTAACAGAGGGTTTTCACTGAACATGAGAGCACAGAAACCACGAGGATGAGGCGTAGCATTCTCTCCTGAGTGTGAAGCCGGTTCTTAGTGCTGCTTTACTGAGATTGTCATCGCCACTGGTGATCATTCCTTCTTCCTTTGAGAGAGTAAGGAGTCTGAGTGCTTCTGTCTTTAAAAAAAGGAAAGGAGAATATTATGCTGAGACCAGCCAGTCTCAGAAAGGTAAGGGTCATCATATTTTTTTTTTCTCACATGTGGAAGCTAGAGAGAAAATAGGAAACAAAAAGGACTTCAGATAAATGAGGAGAGAGAAGAATAGAATAGTGAAAGGGGACTAGAGGAAGGAGGGGGAAGAGAAAAAAGAGAATTGATGAAGCAAACACTTCAAATAATGCTATGTTCATTACCAATCTCACTAACATGTATGGGGAGGAAGGGGGTGGAATCTGGAGGGACACACAGCAAGTGCTGTGTGCATGTTTGTTATCAACTTTGAACTTACATTCATTCTGCAGAAGTGTGAAAATTCATTAGATCAAATTCCATCCCTAAAGCATAACAATTCAATTCAATGGTCTTCAATAAGTGTACCAAGCCCAATATACCAACAAGAGCATTAAGTCATTCAGCTTTTTGTCCAATGGAAACAGCAGAAATAAGAGCTCACATCTCTCCCTAAAGTTGTCAATTTTTCTGTCCTCAGAAGTGGGACTCCAGGTAGGTTGAGTTGTGTGCAAACTACAGTGGTAGTTCCTTTTGCTGGGAAAACTCAGGTGAGTAAGGTAAATAATGAAAATCATGTTTCATAGTAAATGCTCTGGAAATTTGCCCTGTACAAGCAGTTTATGCCCCACTGCAGCATCTGGCCTACACCCAAGGAAAGAATGAAGGCCAACTTCATCCTCCACCAAGGTGCACCTGAATTTATGGCCCATTTCTTTGCTTTCTCCATGCTCCACGAGACTGATCTGAGTATGTTTCATTTTCATTGAAAGAAACCCAACTCCAAGTCACAAAAATCAATGGGAGCCCTGTATTCTGTTTGGCTACAAAGCTAGAGAACAAGGTGAGAAATGGTCCCTAAGTTAATAAAAGGAAATCGCGTACACGTCCATATGCTCACCCACATGCAGGTGACTGCACTCACTTCCAGATGGACTGCCAGATGAAGCTTATTGTAAGCCAAGCTGGCAGAGAGCACAGAGAGTGATTACTTGTCCTGAATATAATAAGGATGCTCCCCACCACACCCCCAAAAGAGAAGAAAGACAAACACAGTTAATGTGAATGAGAGCTGAGGGTGTCATCAAGGGCAACAGTTTCCATCTTTTGCTGAGGTATGAGTGACTTGGTAGGCCATTCGAAAACTATGGACTTAGAGCACATAAGGAGACAGCAGGAAAGAGTTTTAAAAATCCATCCTGTAACAAGTGAAGGTAGCATTCTTGTCCTAAGGTCTCAGATCTAGGTCCTTTCTCTGGAGAATATTTCAAAAATTTTATAGCAAGTTTAGGTGGTGTGTGTGTGCGTATGTGTGTGTGTATGTGTGTGTGTGTGTGTGTGTGTGTGTGTGTGTGTGTGTATGTTTAATATGAATATCTCAGGGAGTTAAGGCTGCAATTGAGGAAATTTACTTTCAAGCACAAGTGTAACAAGGTCCTCATTTTCTGTCTGATCTGTCTTATGGATCCTCCATGTTGGAGTAGTCTCCAGTCACATGGGCAAAGGAAGACCCCATTCTGGACACAGTATAAATATTCTTATAAAGAAAACTTCCAGGAGCGCAGACTGCTCACTCCTATCTGTCTCCGTAGAGTCAGGCAAACACGCCTTTATCCATGTGCCAGTTTCTTACTGGTGCATTCCTGAGCAGACATACCTTCTGGTTGCTCTCCTCCTCTGGGAAAACTTGGGCGCCACAGGGGACTCATTTTGACACTCTGTTCACCCCTGGAAGCTTCTGGGAGTGGCTCTTCTGTCTGAAGTGTAAAGGCAGGAGAACGTCCTCATTAGAGTAAGAGCAGATCTGTCGCCATGATAGGGGCAGCCTTAAACTCCTCACACTCATCATCTCATTCATTCTTCACAGGATCCTTGCAGAAGACTCAATTATTTTCCATATTATGTAGATGAGGACACTGAGACATAAGGGGCCAGTGACTTGCCCAAGGCGTGTAGCTCAGGCTCAGAGGGTGGAGCACCAACAGGAGGATTTTTTCTCAAAGATGACTCTCACCAACTTTACTCCTTGTGAGGTTGTTGCCTAGTAATTCCTCTTAAAGGCCTGGCACTGGTAGTCATTGCATTTGTGTCAGCAAAACACAGGGAGGGTGTTTCAACCTGCTTTGAGCATCAGTGTCTGGCCCTCTACAAATCCATCAGGAATGTCTTGGATAAAAAGGGAAATTTGAACTGCTATTTTAATTAGATGAAAGCCAAACTGATATTTCACTAATTTGATACTTTCTGGTTTTCTTAGCTTCTGGTTACTGGGAAAACATTGGGGGGGGGTGTTTGTTTGTTGTCATTTTTCTGAGCCTATATCTGTCCTCCAATCACCTAAGAGCTGTGATGCGTGATTTACCTTCATGGAGAAGAATCATAAAACTGATCAGAGAAGGTCTATTGCAATAACTGAAGCCCAAAGCGTCTGGCAGGCCTGTGCCCAGGGGTCCCACCCACCTCAGAAATGGAAGAGGCCAGAGGCCAGGAGAGGAAGTATGTACAGAAGTGCCCCCCTCAAAGCTTGAGTTATTCTGCTGATTAATAGCTGACCCTTAGCAAAAGCATGAAATCTGCAAAATGTGGTTTCTATTCTACATTCAGTGAGCATCTATTGTACACCAAGCACTGCAGTAAACATGGAGAAACGCTGGCGAATGAGAAGCAAGAACTGCAGTTCAGTGGGAACTCGAGAATTAACCCACTTAGATATCAGGCTCTAGTCAAGGGGTCTCCTCACCACAGGGCCCCTCCTCCCCACAGCCGATACCAGGCATACTTCTGCTATTTGAGATGGCATCTGTGTTTCTCTCAAATCCTTTCTCTCTCATACCCCCATTCCTTCAGTACTTAATACCCTTTGCTGGAGAAATCTATTCACTCATCACTCATAGATTCTGTTACCTTTTTTCAAAGACGTTTGCTTTTTTTTTAAAGGGGGGGCTCCAGGAAAACAGAATCTTATCTCAGAAAGTTATACCTCTGATAGCAAAATGTCTGTCACAGGGACAGAATGATTAAAAACATACTTTTAATAATGATATTATTTTAATATTCCTTTCTACAGATACAGCCTCGCTTTCATAATAATTATATGGAGTAGTTAATGATATTGTACAGGTAAGATAGGAGGCTCAGAAAGTTCTAGTGTTTGACACAAGATCACACAGTCAAAACTGAAACAAGTAAGACATGGACCAGTTTCCCTACCTCTGAAGCAGGGTCTTTCCACTGCACCACAAGCACGTCCCTTGGTCGCCCCTTTGTGCAAGTCTCCAGGCCATCAGATGGCTTGAGTTAGGGTGGATGCATGGGATTACTTTTAGTTTTCTGAGGTGGTCTGCAAAAGTATCTCCCCTTCCACTTCCCTCTGAACCTTGCTAACCTAAGCTCCCATCTCAACTTTGACTTGTTGGAGAGGGAGGGAATAGTGGCTTATGGAAACATGTCCCCGCAGAAAGCCAATGTCCCCAGAGTCCTTGGGCACTGCTTAGGAATTAGCCTGTCCTTCCACCTTCCACAAATAGAGGGCTCAGCCTCAGTCATTGAGAACCTCTCCAAACGGCCCATCAGGGAAACACACCGCCCCTCTGGTGGCCTTGGCCCAGGCCTGGCCATAAAAAGGGATTTCATATCATTAGTGACTTCCCTTTCACAGTTCGTTAGCATGAAATGTCTTGGCAGCTGGAATGACAAGGGGGACTCCCTCCTCACCAGTGATTTCATGGGGAGAGACAGAAAATGCCTTATTCTAAAAGCAGCCATGCTGCAGCTGTATCTGCTGCTTAAATTTGTGGCTCTAATTCAACAGCAAGTTGAGATGCTGGAAAATGCTTGTAGCACCGGTCATCTGGCCACCAGATGGCAAGTTGGATTTAACTTTGCACATAGGTCTTGTGTGTAAACTAGCTGGGTCTGCACGCCTAGCTTTGTTCACGTTACTAGAAGGTCCGCTACTAAGGCTGAGCTGGAGATGGTGTAAGCCGAAGCACCCTAGATGGGCCCAGTAAAATGTGGTGTGTATGTGTACACACACACACACACACACACACACACACACACACACACATACGTATTTTCATATGCATAAAATAGAAATACATTTATTTTTATTCAATATTTAGTATATGTCTTCCAAAGAGGGTGAAAAATATACTTGTATTAGCCTCTGAGCAAGTTACATTTGAGGTCAGGATCTGAAGCTTAAGTATGTTTTCTAGAATTGAGTATTATTCCACAAGTTAGGACCAGAAAAGATAGGAGTTGAAAGCAAAAAAAAAAAAAAAAAAGTCTTTTGAACTGTGCAATCCTTTAAACGACAAAAAGAGAGTCAGTGATTCTGTTGACTAATTGAGTCTCTCCATTAATACCTAAAGTGATACCCATAGCTTATGTTGTGTAAAAACTCCAGCATCAACCTACATTAAACTTCGTTCTGCTCTGGGCCTATTGGTTTAACTACCATTAATAGACAAGTTCACTCCAGCCCCGTCTCTGTACTTACCAAGCAGAAGTGAGAGGATAGAGGTGAATGGGGTTTCGTGTAGAATTTTATCGCTGCTGTTTACCTAGGGTAGTGTGGCAAGTACCTTCTAAAACAGAGGTGATAATGACCCCTGGTCCTAGTGTTCACACCCTTGAGTAATTCCCTCGCCTTGATTATGTGCTGAAGTTGACTTGCTTCTAACAAATATGCAAAAGTGACTGGATATCACTTCCAAGATTAGATTACACAAAAATTATGGCTTCCATCTTGGGGCCACATTCTTTTGCATGTGCATGCTGATCTCTCTCTCTCTCTCTCTCTCTCTCTCTCTCTTGTTCTTTCTCCCTCTTGCTTTCACTCTCTTGTTCTTGCTCTCTCTGATCACTCTTTCTGGGGTAAGACTGCCACCATGGTATAAACTAGCTCAGTGGAGTAGGACAGAGACCTTCCAATGAGTGAACTTGGAAGTAGGTTTCCTCCTCCCTTCTCCCCATCTCTGGCCTTCCATAAGACTGCAGCCCTGAATAATAGCTTGTCTGCAACCTCAAGAGAGTCTTTGGCCCAGGAGCACATGGTGAAGCTATACCCAGATTTTTGGTCCATAGAAACTAGGAGATAATAAATTTTTGTTATCTGAGGCCACAAAGATTTGGGGGAATTTGTTGAGCAGTAATAACCAATGATGAGGTGATTCTATTATCCATTGAGTAGATGGGTCATGTAGTTACAGGACTCAGAGGCCAGAATACTCAAGTTATAAATAAATTTGGATTCTGAGGAAGAGTCTTTCCAACTTTAAACAGTGGAATCACCATGTGTTAATCATTGTACATGTGGGGACCTCATCAGACACATTTCTACCACTGATTAGAATGGTTTAAAGATGGTCCTGCCCAGGGTACTTTAAAAACACAAATGTCAAGGCCCTACCCTAGACTTACTAAAATAGTGCCTCTTGTGTTGGGAACTGGATCTGAATTTCTAGTTCCTCTTGGTAATTTTGCCATTTAGTCCAATTTGGAAACCGCTGGGGGAAAATAACCTTTCCAGGTCATCTTTTATATTGGTTCTTTCTTCTTTATGGCTCTCTATGTTATAGAGGTTTTATACCTTGTGCAGGTGATACATTTTGGAAATTGAGTTTGGACAGTGATGTTATCATTCTTGAGTGTCCTGAATGTGGGTGTAGCGTCAATAACTTGCAGGGATGGGAAAGTTGATTTATAATCCAAAGTTTATTTATGACCTTAAGTCTATCAAAGTAGTAATGGTCTTTAGCATAATTTCATGAATGATTTGTTTTCTAAAAGCTTAAATAAACAATGATATGTTGCTCAAAAAAAATATTTTCAGAGACACCATGGTATGGGGAAGGAGAATTTGGGATTAGTATCAGAAGAACTGGGTTTAGGAGCTGGCTGCTCATCTTGGCAGCTCTGTAAACTTAAGAAAGTTAACCAAGTTCTGTTTTCTTCCAGTCTAGTCTAAATGGATTTACATACATAGTTTTATAGAACTGGGACCATGTTACAATGTAAGTCCTTTTTTTGTTTGTTTGTTTCACTTAACATTACATTCTGAATTTTTTGTATCTCATTAAAAATTTTTCAAAAAAAATTTCTTCAAGGGCCCCACAATATTCCAGAATGTAGGTATATTATAACCATTTTCCTGTGATTAAATGTTTATGTTATTTGCAAGTTTTCACCATTATAAAGAACATTGTAAGAAACATCTTTTGTATACAAAATTTGTCCAACATTTCTTATTATTTCCTTAGAAGGAATTCTTAGAAATGAAATACTGCATCCAAAGATATGAATACTTTTAAAGATCTGTCACACATTGCAAATGGCTCTTCAGAAAGACTCAAACAATGTGCACTTCCACCAACATAAAAATCATTTCCATCTCAGTGCAGCCTTGCTAACATAAGACATTATCTATTTTTAAAATCTTGCTAGTTTGATGATCTAAGTAACTTTGTTAGTTTGATGGTGAAAACTATGCTTTCTTCTTTTAGTGTGTATTTTTTTTATCATGCTTGTAAGATTGAGGACTTTTCCTACATTTACTACTAAGATGCTCTTCACTGGTAAAATGAGACTAATAATCCCTACCCATATCATAGAGCTATTGTAAACATGAAATGATGATTAGGAATACTCTTTATAATTGCAATGATATGGTATCTTTAAAGATATAGCTATTATGGTCTCAATTTAATTGATAGGTATTTTATATGTAGATAAGTCAGTCTCCCACTGTGGAATCAAGGACAAATCCCCCCAGTCCTCCTTCATCCTGTACATTTTCATATCATGTAACCAGAGTTTGGTAGCAGGAAGAAATGCTCACACAACAAAAGCACCCTTGCAGTCTGCATGGCTTTCTCCACATCGTCACTCCCAGTTATGGTAGGTTTGGGGCTGGAGTGACTTAGTCAATCTATTTTTAATTTGGGGCTCCAGTTATTTAAGAGTCACTTTCTACAGCTATATCCCTGAGCCATTGCTCAACTGTGCTTGCAGCAGCAGTCCGCTTTCTTATAGCAAGGACTAAGAATCACCCCGTCTCTGTACCCTAGGAACTGGTCTGCCTGCATGTAGAAACTGCTTGATTTCAACACATGCAATGATGGCAAGCACCAAGAGAAAGCTCTAGTTCCCAGAATTTCTATATTAAGGGGATAACTAACACATTATTGCTCATTCTACTTGATTCATTTATTGGAGAAAAATTAAGAAATCAAAACAAAAATTGTGATAAAGGTTCAAAAACACAGAGTCAGTTTTTCAGTAAATTCAATGCAAAGAATTCAAGATGTTCAATAATATGTGATTTTTCATGGGGAAAAATATGGTGGATTTAAATGTAATCCATGTTCTGTCAGAGTGTAACTTCACTATCAGGGCCTGGAAGGAAGCCTTCCTTTTTTCCTAGAACTCTGTCTTTTGTATCTGGAGACTGAGATGGGGTGGAAGTTGTAAGAGTAGAATTTGTTCTTTCTTATTTACAATTAAAAAATAAATAAGAATATTTGCGGACCACTTGTACTAGTGCCTATAAACCCACAGCAAGGAATTTCACTTTAGTAGCTCCAAACAGACCATTCTTTTTTCTTCCAATTTTATAGAAGAACTTTAAAGGCATTTTTGTGTACATAGTTGTGCAGTCCGTGCCTTAATTCTATGGGCATTTGGGCTGAGTAAGATTGCAAAGTTAGACATTTTAGGTTTGATTTGCTTTGGTCTATTTTTCCCAGATATGACTTCATTTTATTTATACAATCTCATGGTGTCTCTACAAACCTGCTTTTAAAAAATATTGTCTTCTGAAATCTTATCCAATAAACAATGGTTATAGACGGGGGAGGGGATCAACTTCTTTCAAGGAAATGAAGCCTTTTGCTCCAGGACCTCTGTTATTACTGACTACTTCCTGATCATCAGAATCGTATGATGAGTACCTGCAGCTCCCTCGAAGTCCCTCCATGCTCTGTGTGCATTTGTCAGGGAAGCCTGCCGACGTTGTCCAGCTGCCACCCAGGCTTTAGAACTGGAGAAGCTTTAGCCAGGGTGGTGCCAGGTTTATCATGGTGCACATTTCCCTAGCTCATGGCTGGCTTGGGACCAGTGAAATATGAAGCAAGACAGCTGAATCACAGTGGAGGAAAAGGCACTAAGAAATTGTCCATTTCTGGTCTTTTGTCCCATAAATGGCAACACCAAATTCTTTGGAGTGGGATGAATTCAAGGAAGGACCTATGTCCTCCACCTACATTCTCTTTACTACAAGTTCTCTGGCCAGTGCAGACTATGCAACATTGCTTTCCCCACTTTAACACTAAGATGGGGGGTATTTATGTCTATGATTTCTTCTTAGAGGATACTACCATTCTAAACTGCACCTTCCTGTGATTCATGCCGAAACAGAACTAATGATCCTGAGAGATCAGGATCAGATGCCAGAAAGTGCAGCCTCCTTGCCACCAGTTCCTTCCATATTCCCTTAAAAATCCCCTCCCATGGCTGCCATCTCCAGGCAAAAGAGCAGCTGTCCTTCCCCTGGGGTGGGATCCTTACCAAGGCAGATGGATCAAGTCTCCTAGACCGTACAAGGTTTGAGGGAGCATACATGTGGTTTGTAACAAGTATACTGTTAAAGTCGCAGCACATAAAACTCCAGAAGCTGCACTTATCCCAGACTAGTCAGATTTAGAGGATTTAAATAATGGATTTGGTGGAAAATGCTGCTCCTGCTTCATGCTCTTCAGCTGTTTTGGGAAATATTGCTGAGATGCTGAGATCAGCTGAAGCAATTCTTCCAGAAGTGTCCTGTTTCCCAGCCTGTGACTCTTTTAACCAGCACTTACTGGGTTAAATCTAAGCTCCGTTGAATGGGAGTTGCCATGCTAGAAACACCTGTATAGTGCACACTAGGTACCCGGCCCTGTTCTAAGCTAGTCACCTACATTAAGGCATTGTACCCTCACCACAGTCCTGGGAGGAGGTTTCCTTTTGAGGCCAGAAGCCCAATGTCAAAGCATCAGGAGGGCTCCATTCCCTCCCAAGGCCCTAGGGGAGAATCCTCCCTGCCTCCCAGCCTCTGGTGGCACCAGGCTTCGTTGGCTTGTGGCTGCATCACTCTGACCTCTGCCTCTGTCTGCACATGGTCTTCTCTTCTGCATCTGGGTCTCCTCTTCTGTTTCTCATAAGGGCACTTGTCCTTGGATCTAGGATCTGCCCTGGTAATTGAAAAAAAAAGCTTATTTTAGCCTTAATATAATTGCATCTGCAAATACCCTTTCCCCAAATAAAGTCACATTCAAGAATTCCAGAGATTAGGAGGTACGCATATATTTTTTTGGAGGGGGCACCATCCCATCCACTACATCTGAGCAGCTCCAAAGTATGTCCTCGCAACCATGATGCTGCTTTCTCTTCCATGCTTGCTTCTCACAGGTGTCAGCAAAATGCCTGTGAAACTACCCGAGCTTTTCACAAATCATCACAGGGCTGAAAGGCTCATTTTTCTGTGCTGACATTCTGAACCTGTTCCAGAAGGGCAGCACGTAGTTTACACTGCCCCACATGTCTCCTGTTAGAGTTGATGGACAACAGCAAATTGGGTTGCTTTTTAGAAGACTGAATTAAATTTTGCAAATGTTAAAAGCTTACATGATTTCAAAATTTCAAGTATAAAACCTCGTCTCAAAACCACATTTGACAAAAACCAACACTGATGAAGAATTACTCTCCGTGCGATAAAAAAACTAGCAGAAGACAGTGACAGTCCAAAATACAGGGGTCAGATCATTACCCAGGTGCCTTCAGAGTTGGGATTCTACCAAAGTTCTTTTGTAATGAGAGAAACCAGGTTTTTTTGGATACACTTTTATTGCTGCATTGCAATTATACATCATAGTGAGGTTCAAAGTGATAAAAACATACATGCACCCAGCACTTAGTGTGATCCCCTCCGGATGCCAACTCACATGTTAGTGAGATTGGTAGTGATACCTTCATACATGGACATAGCATTATTTGAACTATTTCCTTCATCAATTCTCCCTTTCCCCTCCCCGTCTCCCTCCCCGAATCTCCTTCCACTATTCTACTGGTCTCTCTCCCCATTTATCTGAAGTCCCTTTTGTTTTGTATTTTCTCTCTAGCTTCTACATATGTGAAAAAACATATGAACCTTGACTTTCTGAGACTGGCTGATCTCACTTAGCATAATATTCTCTAGTTTCACCCATTTTCCTCCAAATAATTTTGTTCTTCTTTATGGCTGAGTAAAATTCCATTGGTTGCATATACCACATTGTCTTTATTCATGCATCAAGAATTCAAACAATAATAAATGCTGGCAAGGATGTGGAGAAATAGCAAATCTTAAAAACTATTGGTAGGATTGTAAATTAAAATGAACACAGCCACTATGGAAATTAGTATGGAGGTTCCTCAAAAGAATAGGAATGGAGCTGGGCGTGGTGATGCATCTCAGTACTTGGGAGACTGAGACAGGAAGATCACAGGTTCGTGGCCAGCCTCAGCAACTTAGTGAGGTCCTCTGCAACTTAGTGAGACCCTGTTTCAAAATAAAAGAATAAAATAGGGCTGGGGGTGTGGCTCAGAGGTAGAATGTTCCTGGGTTCAATCCCCAGTACCACACAAATACACACACACATTAAAAAAAAAGACTAGGAATGGAACCACATATAACCCAGCTATACCACTCCTTGGTATCTTTCCAAAAAAATTAAAGTCAGAATACTATAGTGATACATGCATATCTATGTTTATAGCAGCGCAACTCAAATAGCCAAATTATGGAAGCAACCTAGGTATCTGTCAACAGATGAATGGAGAAACCACATTTTTAAAGGAAGGCTGACACCTAAGTGTAGAAAACTTGAAGCGTTGGACAATCAGTATTGTCACAGAAGGAGTAAACTTTATTTCCTCCAAAGTAAATTGATGAGCCCAGGAAAAGCACTGGATTTATGAGGTATGATTGAAAACAGCTGAAAAATAAAATTTCAGGAGGAAAGTCCTCCAGAGCTCTAAGTGCTGTTCAGAATGATAAAAAGAAAGTAAATAATGTCAGAGGAACAAACAGAAAATTCATATTTGTTTTTTTTTCTTGTCAAATATCATAGAAAAATAATCTGTGCTTAGGCATCTCTTCTGGGAACCAAGTTCCTGTGCTGTGCTCATCTCTTCTTTCTGTCACTTTGCGAGTTGTCATTAAGTCGCTTACACTGGTGGGTGGAGCTGAGATGGCTTCCAGTCTAGAGCCAGTGAGAGCCTCAAGGTGGATTGTGAGGCCTCTTACCACCTGGGCCTGGCCAGATGGGCTCTTCTGTTCACTGTTGTGACACTGTCCTGGTATTTGACTCCTCTGGGAGGGCAGAGTCCATTAGCAGAATCCTCATGCCTTTAGCAACCTCAATTAGCCAAGAGCATGACGTGGAACAGAGGTGCTGGTGATGGAAAACAACAGATCCTGAGAAAATCCTCTGTACGGGGTATTTCAAACAAATGACAATCATTTTGCCCAACACCCAGAGTTGCCTGAAAAGCAAGCTAGAAGTCAACCGGGCGATGAAGGAGCAGGGGTGGATGGGGGGCAAACTGGGCTGTTGATTCTTATGTAACTGAGGTTTGACATTATAACAAGCATGTGATGATTAAACTGATGAGCACCAGCACTTTACCAGCCACCCAAGGCCTGCCGACACCACCACTCCGGGCCCAGGTCATAACGAGGGCCTTCTGATAACTTACTCCTTTGGATAGAGTCCAAGAAGGCCACGTGCCCTGTGGAATTCCACCCTATAACCCGCCGAGCTTCAGAAAGATTCCAGAATTGTGATGATATGACTTATGTAGGCTGAAGGTTACCTGTTCCTCCTCCTCCTCCTGACCCCTGCTTGCCAAGGGAAGGGCACCTCTTTAGAGTCAGATGACAAGGGTCTAGTTCCTTTACTAGAATAAACTTTTCATGTCATACAGACTCTGGAAGATTTGAAAAGCCATTCATTCCTCTCGACCTCTACTTAGAAAAGAAAGAATCCTGCCAGAGTTACTATGCATCCTTCTTGCTATTTATGGAGGCTCTAGGGAAAATGTCCCCAAAGCTCTTTATAGCTCTTGCAATTAATCCTGAAATTCTGGTTGCCACTCCTGGGTAGAAACATATGGATTACAAATGATTTGATGATTATTATTTCAAGAAAAAGCTAATACACTGTGATGAGGGTTGTGGTATAATGGTAGAATCATATGGAGAGGGAGAGAATTTGTAGCATTTTCTTGTTTCTTTTGTTATGGGAAGAATCGACTGGGGAAATGTGACATTTTAAGGGGAACAGATGGGATTCATTGAAGAAGTCAATATATACCTCTCTTTCCCCCATCCAAGTTATGAACTAATTAATAAATGGACTATAAATAAAGCAAAAAGAGGTCAAAATATCACCTTGGTTTGTAAGAACATCTGAGATGTATGACTCTGTGCTGTGGAGTTAGGAAGAACCACCAGCCGATGAGAAGACTTAGAGAGCCTAAGCCTTCCCGGTGAGGGGCCAGGTAGAAGATGACAGAGCAGAGCAGACGGTGAGCTTGTTGACTCCTACAGGAGGGGAATACGAAGAGCCTGAGCTATTCTTGCAGACTCATGTCCTTGGCCATCATCAGGTGACTCACCCCACCTCCACAGGGCATTATTGGCAAGGCAAGAAGTAAGGGGTTTAGGGAAAACCCCTGTTCCTGAAAACCAGAGAGGAGGGAGAGAGCGTTCACTCACTAATAGGAATTTAAGTGGTTAAGTTTATCATCTTGCAACAAACATCCATGCAACTGCCAGAAGAATTCCTAGCAGTGTTTCTTTGGGTGACCTCTCTAATGGAGGCCTGTGTCATGTGGAGAATTTTCACCACAACGAGAGTTCTCATAGGTCCAGTGCTTAATCTGTCCTTGGAGGATTCAAAGTTCTGTGTCCACTTCCATGAGCTACTACCCAATCAGTTCAAATCTACCTTGGAGATATACCACAAAGGCAGTCCTAAACCTGAGCTTGGTTTATTTGGACAATCAAGATGGACACCAGTAATTCATCTCCTGACTGTACTTAGAATCACCTGGAGGGAGCTGTTAAAACATACTGATGGCCGGGCGTGGTGGTGCACGCTTGTAATCCCAGTACTTTGGGAGGCGGAGACCGGAGGATCCGGGTTTGCGGCCAGCCTCAGCTCTCTCTCTCTCTCTCTCTCTCTCTCTTTCTCACTCCTTAGTGAGGCCCTCTGCAACTACGTGAGACCCGGTTTCAAAATAAAGTATAAA